>JAMAHW010000201.1:0-17959 GCA_023627715.1 Periconia sp. R9002 | reverse complement strand
CGCTGCTAGAGCACGCGCTGAGAACAATGTATGCGCAATATTCGGGCATCCGATGGGAGACAGCCATGGGCTAAGTCGATAGCGCACGTCGTGATCAGCGGCGGAAGGCATATTGCTTATCGCGTCTGGCCATCGCCGCACACTTTGATGGGTATGTGCTCCGTCTGTTGGTGAGTATCTATTACGTGTAACGTTACGAACGTTTCTGCACAGGCCGCCTTCGTTGTTTTTTCGTCTTTTTTTCTTTTTTTCTTTTTTTCTTTTTTTTGCACACCTTGTAAGTATCACGGTTTCGCGCACATCGGATGGCCAGCCTATGAATGTGGCTTCTCGAAACATGATCTTCCACTAGTGTGGGGATCCACAGCATTAGAAAGGTTCGTCCGGTGGTGCTGACGCCAGCAACACTCTGTGTAGAAAGGTGATGAGCGTCACGTTTCAATATCGGTGTTTCAACAAGCCGATATTGTCATCTTACTCGAGCTGATTAGCTCGCTATGTCCTGGTCATACTCTAGTCGATGCATGTAGCCGAGTGGCTCGCTATGGTAGGTAAACTACGTCTTCACTTCAAAAAGCTCCTTTCCTTGCGCGTCGTCAGCAGCTTAGCAGCTTTGCTATGGTGGCAGGTCGCTTTTACCCGCTGACTCGGCGTGGACTGGGGCGAGTTGGCCCTCCTCGGTATTTACTTCCCCGAAGCGTGTAAGCGAGAAGAGCCTCACGATGGAAGCTCCACTCATCTAGTGCATGGGTATCGTTTGTGGATTTCACTTCAGAAATTGCACACTCGATGCGCTTACCGTTACTGTAGAGTTGCTAGGCTGCTCATCATGCACAATGAAAAAAGCGCTTTGAGGTGATGGTGCGGTCCATCTCAGGCGAGGGACAACAAGTGATTTAGCAGAGGAATGGTGAGCCACTCGGCTGTAGCAAGGTTAGTCACTGGCTGTAGCAAGGCGAGCCACCAGGTGATGGTACGATGGTTCACCGACGAATTAGGTGTTGCTACTACAGCCAGGTCATACTTCGCTCGAGTACAGCTGCTAGCGGTATCGTCTCCGCGGATCTCCGTTCCCTATTCATCGAGTGACTCGTCATACCCTAACCGATGAAATCGTCGCATTACAACCGGATGGCTCACCATGCTACGGCCGAATGGCTTACCGTGCTTCAGTCAATTGGATCGCTATGCTTCAACCAAACGACCTTCCTTGTTCTAGTTGAGTGACTCACTATGCTATGCCACAGTGACGAGTGGCGCACCATATCCTTATCAATTTCCTCAACATATACTGGGCGGGTGGCTCTCTATACTCTAACAGCCACTCCATAGCACGGCAATTTCATCGGGTAGGGTATAACGAGTCACTCGATCGAAGAGCGGCAAAGGGTTCCGTCAAAGCATGGTGGGCCGACAGTGTACAACGTCTCACGGAGTGACGGCTACACGGAAGCGATGTTCTGCATAATTTCTTTGTTAGCGCGAATATGGAACTGCCTTGTCCTGATCAGACCACACTCAGCCCATCTGATACTAACGCTGTCATAGTTGAGCATCCACTTTCTTTTCTGGATTCAGTGGTGATCGAAATCGGTTTCCATTTCTTGCACTTTAGTTGCTCTGAGCGCCCAGCCGATTAGCTGGGCGCTTATAAGATACATGTTAGCGTCCGTAGAAGTACTCGTGGCTGAGCATATGGCGTAAAAATGAGTTGTGCTGCATGTACCTCAACCTACCCAATTCCTGTACATTTCGAAGCGTCTGCAAGGTTGGGGCAGGAGCGGGTCAGCCATCTTCCCTGCCAGCTGTGGCAATCCGAAGTACTAACTATTCCTTGCGCTGCTCACATTGACTCGTAAAGCTTACCTGCATCTTGGCTGCTCAGCGCCTTCGCAAGGCCGTACTTATCACAATGAATCGCAAAGCATGCCAGTCTCTCAGCATCACAATGGCCTTTGGATATCAACAGAGAGCTTTATCGATGCAGCCTCGCATCCTGTATCCGCAGCGGATGCACTTAATGAGATTTTTTAGCTAGACTCTAGTTTGTCTTTTATGCCATTTGTAAGTTTAACACCGGCTTATATCAGTCCCTGCTAAGGGAACCCATAGTTCTTTGGCATCTATCTCGTCCAGCTGCCTTCCTTAGCGCGCCCCGAGAGCACCAGGAGTGGCAGTCTAAGGACGTACTACGGATTGGGGGATAACTTATGGTGGTTTTAGGGTCTAAGTACTAGTGTTCCGTAATAACACCATACACTAAATGAATTGATTGTTTTTCGCATATTGAATGTCCTATGGAAACACACAGTGATTGCCCGTGATATTCTTTACTCCAGTCATTGAATCTTGCCACGACATAATTCGCCCCACTTATTTTCAACATTTTATAGTTTGTCGCATGCTTCGATGATTCGAATCTACAATCACGGGGTACTTCGTATTAGTCGATTGTTGGGAATGGTACATAGTCGGCAAACTTTAAATCGTCGTCAAATTATTTATTAGACCGCCAATCAGTATGTTTGAGTGAATAACACCATCTCACAAATGCCCAAGTTGCCCGGCACCACTTGTCACTATTTTTAAGACGTCAGTAACAACGGTAACCACCCGGATTTTGAGCTGAAGGATCAGCTACCGCCGTAGGGCGATCAACGTCATCGTTATTCGAGTCTCAAAGATGGCTTCTGAATTCGCAGAAATCCCCGGGACTCCCTCTACTAGAACTTCACCAATACCTGTTATGATGCCACCTCCTTGCCACCTCAACTTTCGTGACATGGTGCGCATTGTGGTTTACTTTTTGATTCCCATCTATTCCCTGGTCTTCCTCTTCTCCTCAATCGCAGTTGCTTTTGCTCATGTGTGTATCGTTGCAACCACTGGTTTCTGCATTGTTCACTCTAGCGGGGGTTTCATTAGTCTTGATTCAGTTTGGGATATTGTGTACGGGCTACTGATATCGGTTTACCCGCAATAGAGTACATCAATTCTGAAAATCATGTGGCTCCGGACCGAGATTGGTGTTTGGCGGAGGGAGGTTGGCTATTGGACGTTTGTTGCTAGATGGCTGGTTTATCTTCTACCTGAAAACTTTGGAACTGACGTTCAAGTACGAGATTGTTGAGCGATTTATCATGTAATCATTGCCACCGACATCCTGCATATTAGAAACTCGTCAAAGAATACCAGTATGTCAATCCAGACCCCGTCGACGGGGCTGACATAATTGCTGGCGCTATTGTCTACCTCTTCCTCTGGCCAAAAGGATGTCGGTGGTATGACGTTTACCGCATGTGGAGAATCATCGCCGAATTCATTGAACACGGATATTTTGCATACTTGAATTATGCGTAAGTGCTGGTGAACTACCTTTTTCGCGCGAGAATACATGCTGACAACATCCCAGCCATCTCAAAAATTATGGCAAGACCGTGCGTCAGGATATAGAGCCCCTTAAAGACACGTTCGGAAGAAAGTGGGCATTTGATGCACGAGGCAATCTCATACGCATTGACTACACGTTTGAAACGGTTGCGATCCCTAGCCACTGATAATGTTCATAGCGAGTTCCGTAGAGAAGTCTTGAATTTATAGGTTCATAGCTCTTGGAGGCGAATATCTTGGCTGAGGACTAGGATAATGGCCCATGGGGCCAATATGATGATGCCTGGACAATAGATTCACCTCGGCTGTGCGCCGGAATCCATTTGGTCCTTTCTTTCCAAAGTCGTACTGGATTACCCCTCCGTGATCCAGATGCGGCTGACTGCTGAATACATCACCAAACCGGACATCAAATTCGCCGCTTGGGACTCCTCTGCCGATGCCTACTATCAGGCGGAACCGAACCGAGTTAAATGTCGACTTCATGTGGGAAGGACGTTGTGGCCATTCATACAGCCAAGCATATACAGGTTGTTGTCATTTGGAGTGTTTGGGTGGCGTTGATGCCCTTCATCCAGCAGCTCGGCTGCCGCAGCGAGCTCACCAGGTAAAGCGCAGACACGTCCAACCTTGTAGTCTTGGAGTCAAAACTCCCGTCGTATTTTAAAGAAGGTAGAAAGAAAGACCAGAGAAACGTGAGGCTCAGCTGGAGGGGCTCTATCCTTAGTTTCTGTGCCTCTCAGTCTTGCAGTACTTCGTCACCTTGAGGTTATATTCATCAACAACATTGACTAGAGAGCTCTACACCAGGCAACAGACACTGGGCTTATATCTAGCGATTTGGTGTCACGTGGCCATAAATATGCTTAATAAGCAACGTCGAACAGCGGGCAGGATAACTTGGTAGTTCAGATTGCCACCGTTAGCGAGGAAGACGGCTGACCCGCACCAGCCATAACCTTGCCATTATAGTAGTTATGGATGTACTGTTTGTAGTAGTTTATTCACAAGTTGACATCAAGCGTAAAGTCGTTCACAATTTATGCCGAGCTAAACAAGTCTGTAAGACTCCAGACCATGGTATGGGTATACTTCCTACGTCAACAATTACGGTTACAGAGGAGAAGACGATGCCTGAGTGCAGTAGATCAATCTTTCAATGACCATTCTATTTTAATATCGTTATATGTTTTATAAGATATTAATCGCCGCCTTGTATTAGAGCCGACTGAAATAGTAGTTCGATGAATAGTGAAAGTTTAACAGAGAAAGACATACTCTAATGTATCTCCTGTCCGCCACAGAAGCTGAATTTACATATCTGGTTATCGCTATCACGAAAGATAAATTTTGGGGTGATGGAATCACAGAGGAGCCTAACGAGAGATTTAGCGTCGTCGGTACCGTGGAAGGCGTCGATGACCAAGGTTAGGTGTGCGGGGCAATTGGACAAGCAAACCTTGCTGAACCTAGCTTTCTTTCTCCCCAGATAAAGTCTCAGTGAGACTATTAGATAAAAATATCATGAAGACGACATGGTGATGCGTACAATCGAAGGATGGGAACGATTGAGAGTTAAAAGACAATCCACACCAAGCGGGACCGAAACTTTTACCCCTCTAAAAATATTATCATGAAAGCAATGTGTTTCGCTGTCAGCTAATCGGGACGTAAAAGAATAGTACCAAGGTATTTCCATGGATTGTCCGCTTTAGCATGTAGGTATGCCGGCGAATGTTGGAGATCACGGGCGCCGCAATGGGAAAAGCCATGGAGCAACCACTGAACATTATCGGCGCTTCGAAAACGACCGAAGCATATAATATCTGTTTCATACCCAACCGGAAGTTCTCTTGGAAAAAGTCCCGATAAAACACCAAACCGCTCACCCTTCTCAAATGACGAAGGATCAGTCTGCCGACATGACGGATTTCTCAACTTCAGGGATATATAACAACCTGCAATGCGGAGATACCCGGAATCTCTTGGATGTTGTTGACAACCTGCGCTCACAGGGAATAAGTCGATACATTGACCTGCCGGAGATTATCGTATGCGGCGAACAATCGTCTGGTAAGAGCTCTGTACTCGAGGCAATCTCGGGACTATTATTCCCCAGCAAAGAGAATCTGTGTACTAGGTTTGCCACGGAGCTCATTCTGCGCCGCGGCCCTCCCGCACCCATCAATATTCGAATCGTGCCAGGACCTGAAGAGGAACGATCGGAAAGACAGAAAGAACGACTACTTAGTTTCAATATGTCAGCTCATCACAAGGACTTAAGGCTGGATGATGTTGTTGAGGCGGCCAAGCAAGCGATGGGGATTAACGACACAACCAGAGTCTTCAGTTCTGACATTCTGCGACTGGAGATCTCAGGGCCTAAACAGCCTCACCTTACCCTTGTGGATCTTCCCGGCTTATTTCAAGCTGGGAGCCGATCGCAGTCCGATGCAGACAGCGATACGGTCAAGTCTCTAGTGCTTTCTTATATGAAACGCCCTCGGAGCATCATTCTTGCCGTAGTGTCTGCGAAGAGTGACTTCAACAATCAGTCCATCACCAGATTTGCGCGTGAGATTGACCCCAACGGCATTCGAACGCTCGGACTCATCACGAAACCGGATACTTTGGATAAAGGATCTGACAGCGAACGCTTCTACATTCAACTAGCGCAGAACAAGGAAGTGCAGTTCCGGCTGGGGTGGCACGTTCTCCGCAACCGAGACTACCACGCTAGGAATTCCTCTCTAGAAGAAAGACACCTCGTCGAACGGCAATTTTTCTCGACCGGGATCTGGCAGTCTCTGTCCCCAGCAAGCGTAGGGGCCCACACTCTGAAGTCCCGGCTAGGTGGTATCCTCAAAGATCAAATTACAGCGCAGCTTCCTGCCGTCTTGTCGCAGATTCAATATGGAATCCAGGAGTGTCAAAACCGATTACAACTTTTAGGTCCTTCTCGGGCCACGTATTCAGAGCAACAGCGCTATCTAGTGCAAATCAGCCGATCCTTCAGCAATCTTGTCAAAACCGCCGTCGATGGCTTCTACTCGGATGCCTACTTCGGAAGTGCCGATGGATATCAAAAGCGCCTTCGAGCCGTTGTCCAGAATACTATGACAGATTTTGCTGAGGCTATGCGGAAACGCGGCCATACGTACGAAATCGTGGACGACAGCCCTGTAGAGCGCACAAGACAAATCAGTCGGAAGGACTACCTTATCGAAGTCAGAAATCATCTACAACACAATAGAGGGCAGGAGCTACCTGGAACGTTTGATCCGCTCATTATTGGCATCCTTTTTCGCGAACAACGAAAACCATGGGCAAACATAGTGAATGAGTACATAGAAAAGGTAATCAACGCCGTATACGCTGGAATACACGCCACATTATTACACATCACCACGCACTCTACGGCAGAAGAGCTTTTCAGGCAGCTCATCCATCCGGGGCTGGAAAGGCTGGTTTGCAATCTGCGAAACAAAATCCAAGAGATCCTCTGCCCTCATGAAAGTGGGCACCCGATCACGTACAACCACTATTTGACTGAAAATGTGCAAAATGCCAAAGACCGGCGCTTTAAAAGTGAGGTTAGAAGATCTTTGATGAGTTTTTTCGGCAACGATCACAGCGCTAGCGAGGTGATTGCTCCTCGCTTCAGCATCAATTCACTGGTCAACACGATTGCATCAGAACACAAGGCGGATATGGACGATTATGCCAGTTCTACAGCTGCTGATTTTATGGAGTCATTCTACAAGGTGCGCATGTGCAGGTATATTATTTGAAACGAAAACCATCGGCTGAATTGAATAGGTCGCACTCAAAAAGTTTATCGATGATATCAGCGTGCTGGCTGTTGAAGCATGTTTGATCAAGCCACTTCCTGATCTCTTCGTCCCATCAGCTGTACTGGACATGCACGAGGCCACGATAGCCACGATAGCAGCAGAAGAAGAGCATTTTTCAACGGAAAGAACTCGGTGCAATGAGAAGCTTGGGGTCTTACAGAACGGGCTTATAGCACTGAAGGAGATGCAAATATATTCTTCAATACAAATTGAGCGTGTGTAGACTCTAGGAAGGCCCATAAACGCATGCTGACTGGCAATAGATATGGGCTCCCTGGAGAGTGAACAGCCTAACATCGAAGGGCCGAGTCTGGATATGCTTGGGGAGGAGACACTAAGTGAAGGTAGTGTCGGTGATTTTGCTGTCAAATCATCTTTAGAATCTGGACAGGAGATGGAAAACCGAGAGGCTCCGCCCGCAGCCAACATGTGTCCTCAGCCCGAAGCAACCGTTGTTGATCAAGAACCACCTCCAGAAGACATATGGGCATCTACCCCGTCTACTTTACAGAAGAGAAGAAAAACCAAAAGATAATCCCCAGAGTGTACACAACCTGCTCTAGCATCTTCATCCCCATTCTTCATACAGGCGCCACCTGTGAAGATGAGAAACTCAGATGGCTTCGACTAACGAGTGAACCGTGGGGCTTGAATTGAGGCCTTTGTCAAAAGAGGCACCAGTAGATCTTCCGGAGTATCGGTTGCATTTGGAGGGAGGAATCGTGTAAAATTGGATGCCGGATCAAGATGTGGAAAGAGCATTTGGTGGTTCGGCCACCAAGAATGAGCCTGAATTCACTTCCGGGGACGATGTGGAGCTTGCGGAACTTGAGCTCAAGATTATCCATGATTTGGGAACGGAGGTGAAGAGGTGGTGTCGTTACATTCAATGCTGTCTGCAGTGAAGTTGTCCCCACTACCTCGCAAAGTCACGCGACACTACGATCATCTGATCACTTAACATGATTCGTGAGCTCGAAGCCAAGGCGAGAAACCGGAAGTGAGAGATTCACTTTCCGGCGGGGAGCCGGACGTGATGCCAGGTACTTTCCCATTGCACCACCCACCTTTTTAGACATTTCACATAGATAGTTGGGAGCAATAACGGGAAGTGGAAGTGAGAAGTTTAAACCAAATTCTGAAAAGCATTAACCCAATAGTAGTAGTAGTAGTAGTAGTAGTAGTAGTAGTAGTAGTAGTAGTAGTAGTAGTAGTAGTAGTAGTAGTAGTAGTAATAGAATGCACCTAGGTCTTCATGCCCAGCCTAGCTCTTTGCTCTTTGTTCCCAATGCTAAACCGTTTAACTTCATCAACAATGCCCTAATTCTGTATTTCCGGATCGACTGCATGTTCGTCGCAATGGCTTGGCTTACGCAATATCTAAGGCCGTTGTCTGCTTCGGGTGTGGTTGAGAAAGCGTGAAAAGCTGCGACGGGGAAATCTGGGGTATCCCAAAAACGCTTGCAGCCTCTGCTGAATTTCTCTTTCGCTAGTTCCTTCAAACCGACGACCTCGTACTTGTCGGCTATTTCGTACATTTTGGCGTGCGTCAAAAGTTGTGACGAAGGTCCAATAAGGTTTGGTATAACCCAAGTCTCACAAGTAAATTCTTTGCACGTAAAATGACAATCACTACTACACCTATGGTGTGGACAGAGTTGTCCATATCTGCAGGTGTAGCCATCAAATCCTGAACCTTGACAGGTATGAGGAAAAGACGGGTCTTTTGACGTTGTCATCTGAGGTCTACCCATTGTGACAACTGCGAGCGTCGTGGTATGCGTCGCAGTAGAAGGTAGGACTGGGTCGTATTCACCCTCATACAAATATCGAACAAGAAGTTTGACTGTTTCGGGGTCATCTTTAGGGAGATCAATTTGATCAGTTTGCGTTTCCTTGGTCATGTCAGTTGAACTATCTATCTCTACACGCGGTATCTGGAGGTCTGCACCTGTCCACGGAATTTGACTGCACGCGCAAAGAAGCCTGCTCGGCCACCGACGATGATCTTGTGAACTCTGTGCGTGTCGCGTCCACACTTAATATCGAGGTCAGAGTAGGCACCGGACGCCCAAAAACTGCACGCTGGTGAGTAAGAGCGGGGTGATGAGAACAATACAACAAATAGAGAGAGAGCACCTTTTTAATGAAGCCAGCACGTGCTGTTGCGAGGTAAGTGCCATGATATAAGGAATACAAGTAACAGGAGAACAAGAAGAATAGAGATTAGGCGTGGTAACTTCGTTTTAGGTTGAACTTCTCCAGGGCGTTATTAGTAAGAGAAGCAAGGGTTACAACATTGTCTGCAACAATTTCTTCTAGCTTGTTCTATGCCACGACCTCATATATTCGCATCGTATATTTGCTTTGATACATACTTGTGGGCACAAGCCCTGGAAACGGCGTCCTGGAAACGTCTAGTTTGGAACAGCCCCACACGAACTGCGTAATATTTCCGTCGTAGCTTAACTAATGTCTGTCGTCTGTTAGGCGCCAGAGTAGGTGCCGCCCATTCTTCTGCTACAAACAGCTACACGCTCCTCCCCTTCTTGCAGCCCACCTTGCTCCCGCGGAGAAGAATGCACCAATAGCTTTTTAACAGAGTGACCAATAGAAGCTGCGCGTGCGGCCCATGAAGAATAGATGAGAACGCACTAATACTTACTGTCACGGTTATTGCTGGTGCCGGAGCTGAGTATCCGCGCTGCACGCTTCGATACGTACCAGCCTATACTGAACAACCGCATTCCCAATTACTGCAAGCCGAAAAGCAAGGTGTTTTGGTCCACAGAGGGGTCAGTAGGAATGATAATGTATGCACGGCCCATTACTCGGAAGTTGAAAAAAGATTTTACGGACACAGACGCTTTATGGAAGTTGAGCCAACTTTGTGCGAGCATTAGCCCAGTAGTAGAGCCCTAGTATAGGGAAACGCACCTCTGTCAGATTTTCGATAGAAAGAAGTGAAAGATTCATCCTTCTCCCAGTAATGCGTGTCCCCGCACTTTATATCCGCGTCTATCCGTAGTTGAAAGTGTCAGATTTGAGGTAGTTTGTGATGATTCACTATAATGATGCTCATGTAGTTGATGATGTGTATATTGTGTTGTGTCGTCGGTGTCCTTAGAACTAACAACTTTGCTGTATACCCCGGTGGGGAGCCGGTATACCCTTTAAGCCAACCACATCATGTGGACGTACTCTAGGAATATACCTTGACTAACAGTACTATCTGACACCTGCAGCTAGGGGGGTGCAGTGCCGTAGGCTAACGAGCCACGGACTTAGCTTGCCGGGCTACAAACCTTGTTGCTTTCGGCTAGCGCTAAACCTTCTACTTGCCTACGTAATCGCATGGCCGTACAGTATATTACGCTGACCATTAACTAATCTGTCCATTATTACTAGCAAGCTGACCCTAGTTAACTATGGCTATGCGGGTAAACCTATGGCTGGTGTGGCTTGTATAGGGGGGACCTTAAAAGGCAGAATTAGCAGTGAATTCCTTCGCCAGCTTCTACCGTCAACTCTACAACTACGATAGCATCATCCCTAGCAGTCTCAACACATGCGCTGGCCCAAAACATAATTAATAGTAAGTGGTAAGATGGCCAATAGCTCACTAATTGGCCACTAATATCCAGACAGCCAATATCGCATCCGGTGCCGAGACTGGCCAACCCTGCTGAAATGTCCCAAGACGAGAGCATCCAAGGAAGAAATCTCACAGTCTATACCTCCCTTTGCCAACTCATCATTGCAATCATAACCTTCTATTGCGCGATCGCAATCTCACATTACGACTCCACCCCCACATCAGCTGTACCCAGAGCGGTTGCCCCACAAACCTCATTCAGCAATGCAAATTCGACCACATCGTATATCTGCAAGACTGATGATCTTGATGCTCTACTAACTGTAAGCTCTTCCCGGCTTCATCTCTTCTCTCCTATATATGAACCTACAGATTACACAACCATACTGATGGCCCCGAATATAGGCAATAACACCCTACTGTGTGCTCTGCCCTAGCATGCCCTTCTTCTTCCTCTCGCTTATATCCTTCGTGTTCGGCATATTCAGATTCAATTCCCTACATACGGAAGACATCGATCTTATTGACGGCTACTCATACTTTATCTTCGCGGGCGTACTTTCCCTCGATTGGCAGAATGTTTTAGTGAGCCTCCGGGTCACAATGCCGCTAATGATTTGGAGTGGTACTCTACTTCTACCCATTGGGCATTGGTTCTTTAAAACGTTTCTCCCGGGGACATACTGGAGATACAGGCAAGCGATGAGGTGGCAGAGAGAGGCATTATGGAAAGCAATTAATTGCCGAGGAGACACAGTGGGCGAAATTGAGGCCGGAGAAGCTGTGGAAGGGGGGGACGTAGGAGAAAGAATTAACGAGGAGACGACATTGAGGGGGGACGAAGAGAGAGAATATTAGATGCTTAACATCTTACTAAAGGATGTATATGGATCAAGTAGCTAGATTTACGTAGAAGCCTTAAAGTGATCTTTAAACATCCACTCTAGTCAAGCGTGCCTCCATGTGTATTAATGGCATGTTGTATGCTGTATACAATATTGATCAAAATGATATAACTCAGACCCTGAATTACAGCCTTCAGATGATTGCATCTTTGAATTGATACATTCACGCCTAGGGAGCCTTCCATGCCTCTAGTGTAAGTTCAAGCTCCAACCGTTTATGAGTAGGCCTTATATTGCAGTGTAGAGTGTTGGTAACAAAACAGGTTAGTTAACGGCTAGCGTAATGTGCTGTATGGCCATACAATTCTTTTGCATGCATGCTATGGGAACTTTTGCCAACACGCGGGTGGAACGGGCTATACCAATCCTAGTCATGATGATAGACTGTGATCTCTATGCCGCATAATAGTTCATTGTTCAATGAAAATTCCAAAAAGGGAATGAAGTTTTGCAGAATCTTTGTTCAAAACAACGACGAAATCTCATCTCTATTCGCACTAGTCATGGTCGCTTGACCGCACTAATTTGAACTAGCCATCACGCCTCAGTATTCTACCATATCCACCCAGAGAACATATCATCTTAATTACCTTTCTATTTGTTCGACTCAAATATGGGACCGAAAAGAGTAACTTCAAGCCTCATCAGCGTCTGACAATGGCATAAGTTCCCTCAATCACTATTATTGCATTTCGTGCGGCCTCTGCAATCACAGCACCTCCATATCCGCCAGTCTGTATCATACGGTGTTAGAGTAATTTTGGTCTATATTCATAGCTTCCTACCGTGGCTGACTGCAAAGCTGCAAACACGCTCCCAGCAGTTACTGATCCGATTCCAGATTGTATTCCAGCGGCAATGGAGCCTGATGTAAATATCTTAGCAAGATATTAGAGACGAGAATGGACAAGGAACTCACCCGTAGCCACTCCTACACTGGTGAAACCGAGGGCACCTAGCAAGGGCGCAAGTGCAATTCCTGGAGCAAGGAAGAAAAGAGAATTGAATATATGGAACATAGAGCGTATTGGATGTGCAGCAACATACTGGCCAACAGGCGGGAGAATTCTCCTTGTAAATTCAAGAAACATATTTTTGACACGGACGGCACAAGTTTGGATGAAAGAGACTTTTTGCCCCATCTTTGACTTGACCCTCGGATACTATGTGAATGTGGACTGAGAGAGGCGGGATTGGGGGCCTCTTACGTTCCTTTATGTGATTCTTCTCGGTCAAACGTACAAACTATGCGCTCCGTCAACTCTTACTAAAGGTTCATTACATATCCCCCGTTTGTTATAGCTCTCTATTCTTCGTGTCACTGCCTCCTACGATTCCGCATAATTAATTTGATACCAAGTGATGTGTACATAGAGGTGCATAAAGCGCTAGAAGAATACCTGCTCCATGAAATGGAGCCGACCTCTGGAGGCTTCTGTTGGTCGTCTGATTGGCGAAAAGATTGTTTGGGTTTACAGAATCCTGCGTTTATTAATTGGTGGTACGGATTTTGGAAATAGATTGGAGAGCCGCCACACGTTCTCGATCGGATTCAGATCGGGAGAGTTGGCAGGCCAGCTCATTCTATTTATGTTGTTAATCTCATGAAGCCGTCTGGTGAACTTGGCTGTATGTGAAGAGGCACAATATTCCATCAGAATGGCATGCTCTAGGTGGTTCTGGGGGTGATGCGCTACCCAGTCCATGAAACAGTACACCCAAGGGAGCACCCGTTCTCTGTACACTTGCCCAGTGATCCTGCCCCATTCCTTCTCGAAAACTACCATCGGGCCTCTTCCGAACGCAGAAATGCTGCCGTGGATTGTCCAGGAAGCGTGGGTCCTCAACTTCGGAGGACAGCAAGCCCGGTCATACTTCTCTTCTGGCCGCCTAGTAACATAGGTCCTTCCAAAGCTTTCAGTCGAGAACGAGGACTCATCTGTCCATATGACCTGAGCCCACTGCTCAGGCTTCCAGTCTGCGTGCTCTGTTGCACACGCCATGCGCACCTGCTTCTGTGCCCCTGTTAGCCATGGTTTGGAGGTGGCGACATGGCGCCCATACGATTCTTTTCTGAATGCTGCCACCAACGCTTTTCGTCCAGCCGTGATGCCTTCTAGCTGAGCGATCTGCTTATAGGGCATCCGACGGTGAGCAGCATCGAGAGTCGCGCGAGAAATGAGACGTTCCCGAATCTCGTCAGTAATTGCAGGTCTTCGCCCAGCAGGCATCTCTGGTGTTTCAGACCTGGACTTGAGCACAGATTGGACTGTCGTTCGGGGCAGTCCCATGATCGTAGCGATCGGCTCTGCAGGCCAGGCCATCAGATTATGAAGTGTAAATATGCGACAGCGTTGCTTATACGTCAACCTGGTCCCTGAACGGCGAGACGGATCGCGGTTCAATTCTGATGGTCGCAGAATACGTTACCTGCGCATTTTCCAAGCGATATGAGGCATGTTCGATTCATTCGCGCGAGAGGAACAGTTACGTCTTTGAGTGCATTTATAGACACTGTGCGCTTGTTCTCTTGCATTCTGTGATGTTTCCATGGCTGACAAGTGTTCTTCTAACGCTCAAGTCACGATTGTGGTAAGCTACGATCTGCATGTAAGATGTAAGGACTGTAGCCTACAGGGCCCCAATGGAGGCGAGGTGGCTGTGCACATACATCGCCATCACGATACACACCTTTCGGTCAAGCCCGAACAGCAAGATTGGTGCCAAGAAATCTTGCATTCTCATAAGCTACATGAAGAGCTTATCTCTCTACGATATGCTGCCTCGTAGATTAACTCAGAGCATGATCAGAAGAAGAAAAATGCGGTGCATGGCGAGAATTGTACATGCGGAGTGAAGATCTGATAGCAACAGCAGTATGATCGCGGGGCATGCAGTATGCCAATACACACGACATACCATGTTGAAACATAGGAACTGGAATGCGCTGAATAAGAAGTGAAAACCAAGAATCAACTTATAAGCGACGTGCGAGGCGCTGTAAGAGGCGTTTAAATATTGGGACTGATTTTGTAATGAATTTGATGCAACGAGCTATCATTCATAAATCGAAGCTTGCGATGACGCTCTTTGGTATTCACGAGTTTGCATAGTGTGGGACATCCTTCGTTATACGCTTTGCTGCTCTCTCCTTTAGCTGAATGAATCTTGCTTCATCACCAGATACCATCTCTTCACAAGGCGTCTGGTTGCTTCCTCTTCTTCACACAAGAGGGGATCAGATCCTAACTGAGCAACTCTCTTTCGTGAATCTTACCCACTACTACGCCAAGAAATCCACGGAGCTGATGAACAGGTATCTTACTATCTTCATCCAGACCTCCAATTTTTGTTTGCACCAGTCCCTTATTAACAAAATCACGTGAGACCAGCAAGTTTACAAAGACCTTTCAAGGTAGAGTAGTACGCTTAAGGCAGATGTGGAACTCCGCTCGTCATTATATGGCCTTCACCCAGACCCGTAGACACGCTATCGGCCCTCATGTCATATACACTTCTTGTGTCTACCACACCCTAATCGTCACCAGTCGCCAATCTTGTCAACACAGGCTTCAGGAATCCGCCCCAAAATCCGTTCACACCCTCATCGAGGCCGTATTCTATAACGTTCCGCCACATCCTCAGCTGTTTGAAAGCGCCTGACATACCACTAGTTGCGGCGTTGCCGAACTCCAGAATACGCACAGCGCCGCCTTGTCCAGAGTCCATGTACGCTATATAAAAATACAGTTCATGTCCCACGACAGTGAAGCCAGACTCCACGAGACAAGCTGTGTCCGGCAGGCCAGCACGTCGTCCTAGCTCCGCCTTCTTGCGCAGGCTCGCGGCCATCCATATGCTAAGCTGATATTCGGCCCCAAGTTTGTCGCCGTTGGACGGCTTGACCTCCATACCGGAGAAGACGGCTGTGATTTTGGTGAAGGCGTCAGTCGTATGACTAACGCCCTGATTCCCATGCTGGAGAAGTTGTGCATACAAAGCTTCGAAAGGCGACGCATCGGGCGAGTACGAGAGGGTATAGTCAGCCTTCCGGTCAAGGATCCGCTGCTTGCCCAATGCATTGTGGGGGCGCGAGAGGAACTCGACGTCGACGTTCTGAGACTGTCTGCCATATCAATCCCGTTAGCCTGTCGATGTCTTCAAGCAGGGCGTTTAGGGTTGAAACACACACTCTGAATAGAGAGTTTGCCCTTGGCATACAGCCGGAGGGCCAGCCTCACCATCGGCCTAACCACATCATCGTACCATGCATTCTCGTCACGGCCTCTTGTTTGGCAATGCAGTGCTTTCTTAAATATCTTTTTCACTTTTCTCAGGGTGTATTCTAATTCGGCACGGGCAGCGGGGTCAAGG
Organism: Periconia sp. R9002; assembly: GCA_023627715.1. Classification (NCBI taxonomy): domain Eukaryota; kingdom Fungi; phylum Ascomycota; class Dothideomycetes; order Pleosporales; family Periconiaceae; genus Periconia; species Periconia sp. R9002. The sequence continues at coordinate 1,841 of JAMAHW010000201.1, read as the reverse complement.
TCAGGACCGGAGAGATCGCGGGTGGCGGCATTGCTGAATGCGATAGGCTTGAATCTTTAGAATCCGATGTATGTATCGGCTTTGACTGATTCCTGAGACAGATCAGCTAAATTGAGCAGTGATATTGAACGGCTACATCCTTATACGCACTTCAAGCCACTCCGGTATCCAGCCCTGATCCAGTCCGTTCTCGAGTCGCGCCACTACGGCCATAACCTGCGCAGGAGGCGCTGACTCCAGTCCGCCCAGCGGTTCCGTCGTTATCGGAGGCGATGCTACTCTCAACGTAGCAATTGTTTCACGAAATGGGCTATTGCTGCGTCGTAGTGTCGAAGCGCCCACGCGACTGCCGGGCGGGCAAAAAGTAGTTGAACTATCCAGGATGAGTGGGCGGTCATCTGTCCTGACAGCCGATGCGCTCTGCTCCGGTTGCAAGTCATCTGAAGCCCGCCGCCGACGCTTACTAGGACTGATACTACGATGTGCGGGCATGGAGGAGAACTGGTGTACGCTGGGCTCTGAAATGGCACGCTTGCGCTTCATCAGCCAGCGTGCTTCGTCTGCTGGGGGCGTTCCTCGAGCCAGGAGGAGATCTGGGTGGTCTTCTCGTTGGCAGTAAATAACAATGGCGGAGGCGATGGGGCTATGACAGTGTGTGCAGCAGTAGGATTGATGAATGTGGTGGGTGTGGTTTGCCGGCCAAAACAGTATTTGTTGTTGCTTGGCAAAGCTTGGCAAAGAGGTGATCTCCCGACGCCCGTTGCCTGATCGGACGTAGCGTTCTCGCATTTTCACACTAGAGAGATATCAGGACACCAGAGCAGCGGTCAGACGGCCCACATGGGAATGTAGATAGAGGTCGTAGTGTCAATTATGCGGACATTGACTGTTTTAGAGGATGGTGGTACTAGGAAGATTGGGGAGGCCATTACGGTTGATGTTTCGAATGGGGCGGTGCTGTGAGGGGCTGCGCAAAGATGCTGATGCCAGATGACAGAGATTATATTCGACGTGGAGCTAACTGGGGAGCAGGAACTTATCTCATAAATCGGACCTCTCTGGCTGAAATTGAAGGCGATGTGCGAGAGCTCGTGAGAGCCTCGGCTATCGCGAACCCCCCGCCGAGAGAATGCGGGGTTCTAGAGAGTGCCGGACCACCATACAATTAGGACGCTTGCAAGATTCACTAATTGGGGCTAGCCCAATGCTAAAGTTGTCCAGGAGCTCCTAGCCAATCATGGGCCAGAAAGGGTAATTCCCGCTAGAGGGGCTAAAGGTAGTCAAAGTATATATCTATCAGATTTGAGGTAGTTTGTGGTAATTCACCATGATAAGACTAATGTGGTTAATGATGTGTCTTGATCGTGTTCAGTCGTCGGTGTCCTTAGACCTGACGACTTTGCTGTATGCCCGGGTGGGGAGCCGGTATACCTTTTGAGCCAACCACGATGCAAGATGGCTGCTGGGGGGAAAGAATTTAGCAACGTCCTCTATACAGCTTCGAATTGGGAGCACGATAATATACTCTTACTAATAGTATAGTAATGTGACCAGTAGTTACCTGTGAGCACGAACCCAGCCAAGGACGTTACCTGAGATTCAGATCAGTGTTGATACCGTGACTGATTACACCAATCAGTTGCGAAGAAGAAAGCACTTTTGATAGTTATTAAAGTCTAAGCGTTAAGATTTTTAATTACTGAGTAACCCATAATAGGGTGTTTAGCTTCGTCGTGCCGCCGGGTGCTGAAGCAGAGGGTAGGCAAGAGATCGCCACGTACCTTTGCAGAGTTACGACAACGTATAGAGGCAGAGTGGGCAGCGCTGAGCTTGGAGGATGT
>JAMAHW010000200.1:0-18004 GCA_023627715.1 Periconia sp. R9002 | reverse complement strand
TTCCCATGGATGATCATTTACGTAGTATCCTCCAAGTCATCGGCTTGGGGCAATACATCGATCCGCTACAGACAAATTGAACCCTCAGCTGGTCCGCTCTGTCCAGTGCACAGGAACACGATCTAGCGTATCTTGGTTTCAAGCTTGGCCACCACCGTCTGCTTCAGAGGAAGCTAGCGAGTAGGAAAGGCATTCCTCCTTGGAACCATTGTACAAGAGTTTTCCTGCCTAGCGACTTGCGTAAATGTGAGCAGATACCCGCACACGCACGCACCGTTATTCTCCTCTTTACTTCTCCCTAGGGTTACGTTAGGGGTGATGTACAGTAGTCGAAAACGCTTTACTTTGTCGCAACTCAGGCAGGTATATGGCCGAGTGGTATGTGATCAGCTTTACGTACCTATTTTTCTAGGGATGAATTTTCAATCACTCACACTCTTTGCAGATTCTTCTAGGCGGAGAGGTTGGAAGAGACGGCCTACCAAGCCTTTGACCCTATGCAACGCCTGCAAAGATAAGCCAGTTTTCCTCGTATTGCACCGGAAGAAGGCTACAGGTTGACATTCTCTGGAGGGACAAAGACCAGATTCTGGCCGGCGGCGGAGCGCCTTGCAGTCACGATCGCCGATTGCTCTAGCACCAAATGAGGTGAACCGGGGTCGTGCAGAATCGTCGATGACAGTAAGTGACAACTCCGGATTGTTACAAGCTTGCCAATAATATCTCTGTCTCGGGCTTACAAACGCAACTTAACGTTAAATATCTAATTTGTGGAGCCTACTTTATATCCGGAGGTCGGAGCCTACGCCTCAATTCCTGTCTACTCATGGGCCTCTCTGCTCTTATGCCTGCTGTTGCGGTGCTATGTCTGACTCCCACTTCACCTCTGTGGCCCTCTTGCTCTGCAGAAACAGCTTGGTGTCCGCTGTAAGACAGGCCTATACGCCGGCGCATGAACCTGTTCGGTGCTGTACCGGGAAGATACAGCTCAAAGTTCATTTTCGGCACACCTACCCGAAGCGCGGCTTTACCTGACGGCCATCTCCTACGCCACCCAGCCGAGGATATGTCCATAAGAACGCACAGCATGATTTTACTGTTGCTCAGTTAAACAATCACTAAACATCACGGTCAATATGGACAGTTCCACAAGTGGTTTACTGTCGCGCAAAAGAACTCACTCCGCCCATCCTCCTGCTCACAATTCTATATCTCTTTACCACGAACCCCTAGCTTCCACGATTTTCCCAAAGGAACCAGCTGTCTACAAAAGTCAGACCACGTTAGCGAGCTCATCCAATGCTCCTGCAAAGGACAAGATGCACCAGTCGCCATACATTTCCCCCAAGGCTCAGCCCAATAAAGATAAGTATAGCCCGAGAGAAAGTAGCGACGCCGGAAAATGGTTCGAGAGCACCAACAATGCAGTACAGAGCAATCCTTCTTTTGCTGATAGTGAGTATTCTAAGATGTGATCGAGAGGTCCCGCTTAAGCTAGTGATATAGATGGCCCACTGTCTTTTCTACACAACTCATCCTTATGCCATATCCTTCAGGACGACTATGTGCTGCGCGGCTATTCGTACAGACAGGTCTCTATGCCGTATCGTCCTAGCATGTCCGGCATCAGTACCAATGCTAAAAGCAGCACCATGGAGGAGTTTCGGAGCGTCATCGATGATCTGACTGTTGTGAATAAGAAATTGAAGCAGCAGTTGAAGAAATACGAGAGGCTATATGATGATCACCTGCAAGGTGAGAAGCTCTTCGAGGTACGCTTTCATGGTCTCCTTGGCCACAACAAGAGGGAGCTAGTGGAAGTTCTCCAAAAGTTTGTTGCAGATATCGAGAGAGGTCCGAACGCCGACTACCCCGTTGTTTCGTCACACCCACCACCATGTGACCCTCGGAGGGACACCTCTCCTCGTGGTTCTCGTTTCGCTGAGTCTAGCTATGCCTCCACGTCGGCATGTGGTTGGAACTCAACCATCACCCCGTTGAGTCAAGCAACGGACCATGATAGAAGCTGTCGGCATATAACCAAGACACAATACAATCCGCAACAACAGAGCATACAATCATACCGTGACGACATACCCGTGGACTTGATTGCGCAGAACCAAGTTGCCCTGACGGAAAAGTCCAAAAAGAAATTGGTAGTGCGTCGTTTAGAACAGATCTTTGCAGGTGAACAGTCAGCGCCCGGGAGCCAGCTGCAGCCCATGCAGCAAGAAGAGGTTGCCCAGCTAGCCGCCTTGGACGATCGCCGTATGCGAGAAGCTGCAGGCCAGTGCTCCAAGCCCGAAGGCAACCGTGAAGCACGCATAATAACAGCACGGGCCGACGAAGAGAATGTTACTGTACAGAATGATTTATCGAAGAGATCCTACCCGACCCCGCACATTGACGAACACGGATTTGCAGGCTCCGAGTCCCCCAATCAACGTCCGACAAGACCATTAGATCTAGATCTGCACCAAACAGAAGGGCCAGCCAAAAACTTGGAATACATTCGGCATCTCGGTTTCTCCCCGCCCGACATGATCTCAGCTAGATCGCCGCAAGATGATCGTGAATGGTTATATCTCAACCTGCTTTGTAATATGGCGCAGCTTCACACAGTTAATGTTACCCCGGGTTTCGTAAAGGACGCAATAATTGAGTATAGTTCTAAGTTTGAGCTTTCGCATGATGGACAGAAAGTTCGCTGGAGAGGCAGCCGAGAAGTCACTACAAGTGGCGGCAACAGCTCATCCAACGACCAAGGAAAGCATCTCCCTTATGACATCTGCAGACACAACGAGTCGTCTGCTAACCACCTCGAAATAAAGCTGGACAGTAACATTGAATGGAAAACCGAGTCTAGACGACAATTAGAACGAAACAATTGTACACAGAATGAACAGTATCAGAACAAGTATACTTATATACCTCTATTCTCCCACAGAAAAGATCTAGACAACGAGAATGATCTTTACGGTTTTTCCACGGACTCGTCGAGCAACTGGCCTAATCAGGCTCTGCATGATGGTGCCTTTTCCGAGTTTGGAGGTTCAGCGTTGCGAAGCTCTGCAAAAAGATGCTGCGACAGCCCTATGATCTTTTACAGCAAAGCAAAGTTTTGTACGGATTTGACTGGTGACCGCCATGGCTGTTCCAACCCCATACCTAGACCTTATACGAGCGTTACAAACTCTGTGTTAGGAGCTCCTATCTCACAACAACATTTCATGCGTAGCCCCGTATCTGATATTGGAGAACTGCGGGGGCCGTTAGGTTCGCCTTGGATGGATATTGATTCTACGGAAAGTCAGCAAGACTTCTCGAGCGGTGAAGACATCGACTTTTCCCTCGATGCACTGGAGAATGACAATGGTACAGAGACCTTGAGCACTATGGATTTCGAAGCCTCTGGTCTTGGCGGAGTTCGTCTAGAGGATAACTTCACCATTCATGTTCGTCGTTCACGCGTACAAATCACTCCATCTTACCTAAGGCCTGCACGACGCAAACCGAGGCTGTATTCCCAAAGGATTCTAAGCGCGCTCAACGAGGGCTTGTCTCCAGAAGCCGAAGCTTCTCCTCTACGACATCAATGGGTATTTAGGGAGACGCTATCCACCTCTCGCAAATCGCTACCAAGCTCAACGCCTCCTCCAGCATCATTCTTTGCATTTGACACCACTTCATCTGGGGATGTAGATTCTGATCTTGAATCCGATACGTCTTCTGAGTGATCAAGATGGGGCCATAGATTCTGAAGTTGAGTCTAGGGAAAAAGAGCGACAACTCAACCGATCCGCTCACTAAAGTCTACAAAGTGGATCTAGGGGCCGCTATTCGGATTGCAAACAGGATGCTGCAATCAGCGATGGAGTTGCCTATGCACTCCGTACGGGCAGTTCAGCCGCGACGGCTAGTGGTGGAAGTGAAGTTAACAGCCCGGTAGACAGAGCTAGGATGTACGAAGAAGGCGAGCAATCCGCAGCATATGCAATCAAGCGATGATACCTCCACGTGGGACTTGGCCATTGTTTGTAGCACGAAGGCGCCGACTTCAGAATCGTGCGATGGCTCAAGCTTGCGACGGTAGAGGTGGAAGAGGGAGCAGATGTTTCGGAGGCCATAGAAACTGCCGAGACAGTATTATTGGTTTCGAATGGCGTACCTACAGCACGTAGGAAGCAGGCACAGTGCGAAGGTGAAATGAGCTGTGGGCGCTTTCGGCGGGATGACGGCAGGTGATGATGTTTGCATTTGCGCTGGCTCTCAGACGAGGAACATTCGAGAGGCTCGATAGGAAGCGGCAACGAGGGGATAGCCGTTGGTTGGGACCGGAAGTTAGCCAATCATTCCTGCCAGAATTACGGCTAGCATTACGGCCAGCTTCGTGAAACATAGTAGAGATGGAAGAAATAATGATGCGGACAGCGCGCCGAGTTCCACCTACGCGTGTTGAGGCGGGTCCCAATACTGGACTCACATATTGTTTCCTAGGAGCTGTTCCAATTCCTTGGCAAGCTGTTTTTCGCGAAGACGGCGGCATTAAACGAGCGCGACATTGTGAACGCTTGCTGCGACACCCCGCAAACCCGGATTCCTCCTTCAGAACAAGATATTGAGAGGAGCTGGTTGGGCGAAACTTCTTTGCATGGCTTCCAAAGCATACCCCTAGCTCCTATGCCAGCGTTGAGAAGCTTTTACGTCCAAGAGCGACAGTGCTTCATGAAGGTGAGCTCTCCTCTTTCGACCGGCGCTTCTAAGACGATGGTCTGCTCTTGGAGAATCGAGAAGACGTCGTGGGCAAGGTCGCCCGGACGATGAGTACCGTTGTTGATAATCTCTCAGTCTGTTAGGTGCTGATGCTTTTGTCTGTCGCATAACGGCCGAGCCACGTCTAAAGCCTGGTCGTAAAGACCGTGGGGGGCCTACTCGTCGGACGAGCAATGCTAAAACTGCGCTGCACAGCTGTGCCGGGCTGCGGCGGTGGAGTTTGTGGGTCGTGAAGAATGCCGCCAGCAGCGCCACTGTACTTACCGAGCCTGCGCGTTACTGTATAGTGATTATCCGTAATGCCAAATCCACAAAAACAGTACACAGCTGCAGTGTATCTATACAGCACTGAGACGTCGCCGACCAGGCAGGCGGGTACATCACACCAGAGCCGTCTCCTTCTATTGAACATTGACGATCATCGTCTGTGTTGCTGGCGTTGCTGGCCATCCATGGACGCGCAATGTCACAACAGCAAGCCGCTGCAAATGCCCAAGTGCAGCGCGGCATCTTCCATGGGAGCCTTTTCCGCGGCTTCGAGATCTCCGCGCAGGAAAGATTTCGCGATATCACAGGGTTGCGCATTGGTGGCCGAATCGGAAGCATAGCCATACGCCAATGAAACGCAAGGGTTTCGTTTAAAGGTTGATGTTGAGTTTTATTACCTGCCTAAAATAGAGTTCTTCGTACAGTATTATTATACCAGTAATGCTCTGCGGGGACAGGATTGATTGGTACAAAATGCATGGCTGTTGTAGCCAGAAATTGGTGGCGGATCACGCTATCGACTTTACACGAGCCATCGCTATCGAACAACGATATTCGCTGACTGCAATTGCTCAGGAAGTCTATGCTTTTAACGGACTGAACGATTGCGCATGCAAGCTACACTCGCATCGTTTGAGAGCCAACACAAAGGAAAAAACAATGCAGCATCCAAGTAGTGGCCCATCAGCTGCTATTGGGACGATTACCGAGTAGCTCGTAAACCAAGAGATGCACAGCTGTGGCTTGCTGATCCCAACACGTCAGTAGCCATTGTTTGGAACGAAGTGACCCTTTTTCGGGCTGCCATTGAATATCCGTAGGGAAGTGTACAAAGCGATAGTCATCCTAGAGACATTGCAAGCCTATATAGCTAGCTAGGCGTAGCCATCGACCTCGTCTTCGTCAGACACTATAGCCGGCAACTGCCACTGCTTTCTGAATATTTTCAAAGCGCACAAAGCTTATCGTTCATGAAATCATCCATTCTCACACTAAACGACCAGTCGGCATTTTGGCAGCAGCCACGTGTTGACGACATTTGCTCGATCCTGTCCTTTCTGCGCAATGTCCAGTTTCAGCTCCGCATCAAAAAAACCTGCATGGCGCAACACTTTCAATTCACCTGGGGTGCCGGCTACTCCTGGCGTTAATGCATCCGACATGCTGCAGTTGGATATTTTCGAGTGGTACCCCGCATACCAGAGCTGCCAACGGTACTTTCTCCGCCACGCCCAATACGACAGCGTCGTTCAAGCTGTCGCTGCGCTCATGAACATCCGCCTACCTTGTCAATGGATAGCTGCGCCTGTCGCACACGGAACGGTGTCTCTCACACACTCAGTTGGGCCCATGGCCTCCAACCTACCCTTCAAAAGGTCATATCCAATGGAGAACCCTCAAAGCCAGCCTACTCCTGCATGGGTGTCTCTCGTACCGTACATCCAGCGACTGGTGATCACCGGAATGGACAAGGAAGGGATTATGCATGGCTTTTTTGGCGACGACTGGAAGGAAGGTATCGGGCCAATCCACGAAAACGAGCGTTGTAACTACATGTTCGTGGCAAAGAGCACAGAATGGTCTCAAGTGAAGTATCTGTACGACATATCACCGCATGAGTCGATGCCATCCGTGATTCCACTACAGAACATTCACATCCACGAGATCGAGAGTGCCGAAACAAAGTGGAGCCGGTGGCTGGCCATGGAGGATTGGATGTTAGGTCCAAGAGCACCTGACTGGGAAGATAAAACAGCGAAAGTATGCATATGGGTATTTGGAGAATGAATGTCCTATTCATTAAACTCGTATATGAATCTTGATATGTATGGAGGATAATCTGATAGTACTATTCGTTAGAAACAACTGTATAGGTGCCCTGTTTAGCCACTCGATTTGAATTAATAATTTAAAACCAGAAAAGGGCATAGGACACGCCGTGCGCGTGAAAACTGAGCATTGGTCGCTTGATTGATGGCTTGGTAGAATTGACGAAGAACATCACAAAGATGGTTCTAGTCATCGAGCAGATGCAGATCAAGCAGGCGCAGATAAGTATTAGGTAAAGCCTGTCGGGCATAAAGGTTTGGACAGATGGGCCAAGCAGCGACTTCATGGTGTTGATATGGGATGAGGGAATGTAATGATACCCATGTGTGATGCGCAATTCCCCTCTTAACTCTCAGCACGTATCTGCACAGCGTTCCAAGCAGGCTTCAGTCATGACGGCTTCAAAGATATGCATATAACTAAAGGAAAGGTGCTTTCGTGCCTGGGTGGTCTTTTCCTAGCACCTTCTTTTCCCTGCCAACGTCTCTTCGTGCATCTTCTCCCTCGGTTTACTCCGTTTGGTCGCTCAGTGCTAGCTCGTCAATGCGTTTGGATGCTTCTTTCCCAATACCTGCCTTCTCTATTCGTTCTGAATCTGCCTGAACGAAACATACCGCGCTGTAGCGACTGTATCGTAACCCAATATCTACTGCAGGCCTTCAAACCCTTTACTGAGAGATCGAAAGCGTCTCCCTCGGCGCTGTAAAGGGAAACATAGTCGGAGAGGGTGATGCGGTTCATATCAATGCAAGGCAACTGATTGAATGATGGGAAGAGTGAGGCACGCGAGCATGTCGAGAAACTCGCTAATATATTGCCATGCTCAAGCGCGCGGTGATGCTCTGCCAAGTCTTCTTCCTCTGCTTTCCTCAATTTTGCCTAGCGGTATGACGTTGTTTAGCCGACCTAGCCCGGCTAGTAAATGTTATGAATCTTTGTGAATCTGTGGAAGGTAATTGATCAAACGATTCGGACCGCTTTTCCTTGAACAGCTCAACATAGCACGCTGTCGTGTTCCGCATTGTCGAAATTCTTCAACCATTGTCCGAAGCCCTCGTTGCTCAGTCTTATCTTGAAAAGTTTCTTGACATCAGCGTTCTCATCCGCCATGCCTGGTATGCGCAAACATCCCTATCACTTAGCACGTTTTCGAAACATTCCTGACTGACTGTTGGGTCCCAGGAACGGTACATGTAGGGAGCCGCTTCCTCATATGATAAGCCGATTCCAGAGCGAAGGCTGTCTTTCCACAGCCGCCGAAGACGTAGATCGCGAAGCATTGGGAGCGCTCTGATGGCCTACCATTCGGTTTGCACATCGCTACAATGCCCATTTCTGCGTCATCTTGTATATGCTTTAACTTGGAACGTATCCTTCGCTTCTCGGCTACCCCCCTGACCAAGGTTCTATAACAGAGTAAGAAGCTGGAGATTACGTCGTTATTGTGGTTGGAAGAGGTTCTGACTTGGGATAACCCTGTGAGTCGGCAATTCTGCGTTGTAGGAGGCGCCGGTGTCCAAGCTTGAAACCTAGCCTCTCGAGGTCGGATTCGGTTATATGGCATACACTGCGCCAGCTGTCGAAGCCAGCGTCGACGAGCGGGAGGAAATAGGATTGGAGGCCAAAGGACACGAGCATGCTGTAGAGAATGCCCATTTCGGTTGCGGATGCTTGGCCATTTAGCGACCTTAGGTGCACGTTGTTGTGCTCCGTAGTTTCCCATTCCATTGGCTCTTCGAGTATTGTTGATTCGGCTTCAACTCGACCTCAAGACTCCTCCAAAACAGGAACTGAGAACCTATGTTAGTGATGATATCTCGATCCCAGCTTTCTATATATATCACTATATTCTGCGCAGAGACCGTTCCAGAAGAATCGAAACACATAATTAACGTTAAAGGCGTTTAAGAGTCCAATCGGGGTGCGTTGGCAAAACCTGAAATAAACCTCAATTAGCACAAGAAGCTCTGATTGGCAGGTTTTAGTTTCGGTGCTTTCCCTGATTGGGTATGCATCGGAAGAGATGAAAGAGTCTAGAACTCCATAGGCGATACGCAAGCGACCAAGGAAAGCCCTTCAACCATACTGCGATTGGGCCTGTATGTGAACATATTAAAAGGCTCTGAGCTTAGAAAAGAAAAGATAACTCTAAAACAACTGCAGTTTATCCTTGCAGAAAGGTAAGGAACGCTCTAGGCGTGCCTACGACGTCTATTGTCGCAGTTCCATCAGCTAACGTAACATGGCTACCGGTCACCCCCGGGTTTTCGGCCACGTATGGCTTTCGGTCACCTTCGTACATGCAGCCACCCTGATTAACCTCGATGGACTCGATAATAGATTCGAGAGTAGCTGCCTCTGCTTCAACCGCTGCAGTAGCCGCAGTCTCATCGTTAGTAGCTCTGCGCCTTTGAGCCTGCTTGGCTGATGATGTATGGTGGATCGCAATGCTGTTTAGTGGCTGTGTCTAAATTGCATAGATACAGTGCCCCTACAGGTTGATATAAAACGACTCTCTCTAGCATTATAGAAGTAGCGTCAGGCGTGTTGCCTTGAGTGGATTTGGGAGCTCGTCAGGCTCGTGGCGAGGCGCGTGTCTGAACAAATCCGGAATTTCGTAACGAGTTTTCTTCTAATGTCGCGATCTGGCTCGTTTCTCACATTTACATTCCTATCATCGCGGTTTCCGTTCCACGTCTTCCCGCTCTACGTCTCTTCTGTCTTTCTGTCCCCGCCTATGTTATGGCGCTTATCCTATGGCGCGTCCTCATGCGTCCATCACCCACGCAAAATGGCTGGCTTCAACGACGAGGAATTCAAAGCTCACAACAGCCACTACTAGCCTGGCGCATTGAAAAAGCGGTCGAGATTTTGTGTACACATCCAAGAAAACCCTTCGATATTAGGAAATGGGCCTAGTGCTTGCCTTAACTCCGTTCGATTTTGCACACTCATCTTCTTCATTTGCTGGCAGAACTGTTCTCTGTACCACGGATTTTCGGGCCTTGAATGTGCCCTTGAAGCCAGTATACCGATGCAAAGGCACCACAGAACCGCCGCATCCAAAGCGGGTGAACACGGCGTGATACCCGTGGCGGAGGCATTTCGTTCTGACGAGGGCACCGAAAGGATGCTTGATCGTGAATATACGTACGACGGAGAAAAAAATGGCGCTTCGAAACGCTCGATCAAATCGACAAGCGCTTCTTTGAGCCAAGCGATGAGACGATCGCACAACTTCATTTCAGGTGGCAGCCCCCGGGGCCCGATCCAGAAGAGCAGATGACAAGCTTCTGCAAGCGCGACGTCCATCTTTGATACGGTGTGGCTGTGTATCCGCTGAGCTGATAGTATTTGCAATAGACTGCACTCTAGATCGTACATAATCCGGACGATAGTACGATCCGTCGTCTTCACCTTCGAACACTGGTCGTATTTGGTCATCGAGCCTGTCTGGAGCAGAGAGAGTTGGTGTATCAATGCAAATATGTACTTCAACTCACGCGATACAGGCGGCACGGTCCATAGGGTTGCATTTGCTAGGCGACTTGACCCGTGCAGAAAAGGTAATGACAAAGCTTCAGGGAAAGGCGGAGGATTGTAAGGAATTTGAGGTAATGTGCGATTCTGCGCGCTAACACCGAGTTCGCACCTGTTCAGTATCAGCGACCACCAAAAGTATGCCTTGGATGGTTTCTCACCATATCGCAGCCCTTTGCGTAAAAGTGTCTGTAGGAGAAATTTAAAGTTCAATAAGTATTGACGCAGAAGCTGAGATGCCCACCCGACTCACCGTATTGCTGTAGACCGGTCATAATATGAAATGAGGTGGTCACGAATGGAAAGTTGGGAAATGCAGATGAAGAGCCATAAAAGGCAATCGGGATCGAGATATTGCTCAGTGATTGACAATTAGCAAAGTTACCCATCGTAGCAAAACCAGATAAGATACGGTTGATCCCCAAACCCTGAAGCAGGTGGATTCCTTAAGCCGCAATACTTACTCTAACAAGTATGCCACATGCATCTCTATAGATAGATTCCTCCCGTGCACTCGTTGCAGATTGCGTGCTCTATACTGATACTCTGAAGAGGCATACTCTGCTGGGAAAACACGATGATTAGGCCCCGTGGCGGCAGACCTATGCGCCTGTGGGTACAAGGCACGCTGAGAAGCTGCTTCGTATATCAAAGAGTTGATATAAGGACTTCCAGAAGTTGACAACAACGCTGGCATGTGCCGACTGTACGGCAGCTCGTATTGAAACCGGGTCTCGGGCACGAGCTGCAATTGTAACAGCAAGTTACCGTCTTGAACGTGTTTTACGATTGTTGGAATGTCTCCTCCAGCCCGCACTCGGAGGAAAAGATCGGTAGCATCTTGTTCTGGTAATGTTTTCATAAGACTGAGCAACTCTTCATGCGCAGATCGGCGGTTTTGAAGGTCTTCGTATTTTTTCTGATCTGTCGTGCTTCTGTTTGTGGATACGTGCAGACTGTGTTGCGTTTGGTGCATGCTATACATGTTGGTTGCTCTCCACTGCACTATAGCCTGGTTAGCTCGCTAGTGCAGGCTTTGCCAGTTTACAACGTTTTTACCTTTGACTTCTGGAGGCGGCAAGCTTCACAAGCACTCGATACTCTCTGTGTCTTCTGCTGCTGGTCCCTTATTGGCACTGATATTTGTCTCCTCTGGACTCCTGGGATCGCGGGCAGTAGCCGACGGAGAGGGGCACTCATGTTGGGTATGTCTAGAGATTATGTGAAGGATAAGAAACTGGATTGTGTAACATGAATGGCGTCTGGAGATGATGCTTGGCTAGTGTAGTATCACTGGCTGGTTAACTCATCCGATGCGTGGTGCGTCCACCAGTGAGCGGCGTGCATGCATCTGATCACACCTGCCTTGATTGGCTCTCAACTCCTCGGCTAGTTATTGGATTTCGATCAATTCACGAAAGAATCCATCTTCGATCAACATAGACAAACAAAACTCTAGATTTAGCCATAGGTCTACCTCGACGTCGTCCGGTTTGTATAATTTGTTAATTAGAAAATATGCAACTACAGGGGTATGTGGCAGCTGAAGAAGTTCGGTGATGTACAAGGTGGGGTAGGAGTCCACCTCTATCTACCTACCTATTCTCAATTGTCTACTTGGATACCGCTCTCTTCAACCTTGCCCCGCAACCATCATGGAGAATGCTCATAATGCTTTTGACAAGAATGGGCGGCCTTTACGCCCGCTTCTTCCAGCCAGCCGCGGAGCTCGTAAGGCCGACCCTGCACCGCCAATAGCTAAGAGAACCCGAGTCTCAAACGCATGCTCCGCTTGTAGGACTCGGAAAACTAAGGTATAGTAACGAAAATCTATAAACATCTCGCTGATCGGCAGCTAACCTGTTTTTAGTGTAGTGCTGAGCGTCCAAAGTGTAGCAAATGTATTTCTTACAGTACTGTATGTGAATACGCAGACACTGAGAGACAGTTACTGTATCAAAGGTACGAGGATCTTTGCAACCAGCAAATTGCGTACGCAGAGCTATTGAACAAGCTCGTAACGCTGCCTGAGAACGAGTCACTCGATACGCTTCGGCGGATCAGAGCAAATAACGACGCAGGCCCTTTACATATTCCCACGTCTTATCCAACTACCAACCGTGATGCCTCATCTGAAGCTGTTATTCACGAGGCGCACCGTAACGGGTTGAAACGAAAGGTTGAGCAACTAGAACAAAGGTCAAACAGCATGACTGATCTCTACGGGCTACTGCAGCACACGTCTGAGCATGGAGCCGACGAGTTATTTCGACATATACGCCGAGGCATTTCGCCGAATGATGTGCCTTCATTCACAGGACAGCTTCTTCGCCGATCCCCTTCCCCCAATCGGACAAACCGGAATATCCTACCGCCAACTAGCACATCCATTGAGTTCCGGTTAACTGCACTACACTCAAATGCTTATCCGGTACTAGTCCCTCTAGATGTGTCTTCAATTGACTTGGGACTACTTGGGATCAGTCCTTTGACCTCCTTCCGCCATGGCAAGTCAAATCCGGTTTCGGAACAAGGTAAGAAAGACTTCATGTCAGAGCATGAACAACAATCGCTCTTAACACCCTCGTCAGCCAGCGATCAGGATAATCGTTTTCATCCTCAGCCAGATTCTTCCTGCCACTACATCGATGCTCGCCTGGAATGCATCAATATACGTGCTTGGACCGACATACCCATTCAAGACGATTTCGCTGCTCGAGTGATATCTCTATACTTGAAGAACGACACGCCTTGGTGGGCATACTTTAACATTAACCTTTTTCTAGAAGATTTAGCGAATGGTGGAACCCGGTTCTGCTCACCGCTTCTCGTGAGCTCGCTTCTCGCATGGGCATGTGTAAGTATTGCAAGGGAGTAACTTGTTTGGTGTGTTCACCTTTCTGATGGCTGTACCCAGCAAGCATACACATACTTTGAACCTGCTGCATTCTCTTTGGCTCACAGCTTTTTACTCGAAGCTTCGCAACTTTATGATGCAGTAAAAGACGTTGACTGCTTGACGACTGTCGCCTCGACTTCACTACTTTGCATGGCTTGGACGACGTTTGGAAAAGACAAAATGGGCATGGAATTTCTAAAAGAAAACGCCGCCATGGCAGAGCGACTTCACTTATACAACGTTGCGGCAGATGTTTCGCCAAGCCCACTGAACCTTGACGACGATGACATCAAAACGGAAGCCGCGGCTACTGCCTGGGGATCGTTCAATTTCCAGATGTAAGAATAACATTAGCACATGTACCAGACGGTTCTCATTGGCAAGCAGGATCATGTCGATGAGTTATCGCAGGAAGCCATTCGTAAATATACCTCCAAAACTACCCGTACCTGGTGATTCATCCACCGATGGCTCGATTGATCGAACCCTACCTCCCTATCAAGGCAAAGTTTACACTCATGTTTGCAAACTTTGGCTTGTCGCCTTCGAAATGAACTACCAGTATTTCTACGAAGGTGCAATGGTATTGCCTGCCGCAGAACTCATCTTCCACAAGCTGCTAGGTTGGGCAGACGACCTCCAGGAAGGCATCAAACGTGGATAGCATACTCCAGACGGAGTAACTAACCTCCAGTATGAAGTCCCATACTTTCCAAGCTTCGAAGACTAAGTAAGCGTAGCATATGGTTCCATACGATCGTAGTAGACCTCTTTCGACCCTTTCTGGACTTGAAACCTCAGCCAAAGCTTACCACATTTGCTGCAGATAAGGCAACGCCTGCAATGGTAGTCGAGGCCTCTATCAAGCAGTTGAAGAGGCTTATTTACACTTACCGAGCCACGTCTCAGTCCGCAAACTACAGTATTATCTGGCAAAGCGGCATGCTCTACCTTATCAATCACATTCTACACGACTATACTGATAAAGAAGCACATTTCTACTTTTTATTGTGCATGCGGGGATATCAGAATCTAGCGCGTACGATCCCATTTATCGGTGGAGTGGCGCAAAGTATCGCCGCTATGGCTGTTCGACGTCTGGCAATACTACCTGAGGACGCTTGGAAGCTGTTTGATGAGATCGAATCGGAAGGCGAACGTATCCATGAGTACATGAGCACCTACCCTATCGACGTGCATCTCATGGCAAACTCGGATACAGCGACCCTGGAGAACCTGATCCAAGATTTTAAAAACATGGGTCATGTAGTACCTAAGGAGCCAGATGTTCCCAAAGGCTGGAGAGGCGACAATATAGCGTTGTTCACGACTTTGCTAGGAGAAGAAGGGGAAGGTGGCACTGACATAAATGAGCTGCCGTCGCAAAAATCATAGCGAAAGTAGGCGTGTCAGAGAAGGGCGGGCGTAGTCTTCGATGTAGTGTACTTCGCTCTAGTTGTTGTGTGGCAGATAACGGTATCTGTAAAGTACTTGAGAAAATTATTACTCAAGCCGGGCGTGTCAGCACGTAGTGGCGGCAAAGGTGGCAAAATGCCACCTACAGCAGTGATGATGGCTGATCCGCACCGGCCCTGATTTTTTGCCCTGGAGGAGATAACCTCGTGAACAGGTGACAAGAAACGACAAAGTTAGAAAGAGGAAAAATTTTTGTAATTTTCGCCAACGAAACAGGTCAAGAAGAAAGAGTAGTCCGTCAAAATAAAAAAGTAAAAAAGTTGATCAGGGGGTATCATAGAAGCATTTGAATGGATCGATTCGAGGCAAAATCGATGCGGCTGAACAAGCCGCCATGGAGAATGAAGGGCAAAAGCGAGGAAAATCAGATTGGATTTTACACGATCTGCATCTTGCTATCGTCGTCCATGTCTTGCAGCAGATCGAAGTCATTGAAGTTGTCAAAGGAATCCTCATCGCCATTGGATTGGCTGCGAGGGGAATCCAGGCTCGACTCGCGTTGCAACTTGTTCGGTTCCATGGTGGACATGACGGGGCTCTGGGATTGCGAATGCATGTCTAAGTCGTGAGTGTTGGTGTTGGTGCTGTTGGTGGTGCTGTAGGTGGTGGTGGTGGTGATGCAGAGATTGGTCTGCTGCATTCGCGAGTGGGTTGCCATGTCGAAGCCGGGGGCTTGCATGCCTAGGAGATCTCCAGCGCAGCGAGAAAGATACTCGTCCACGGCCCAAAAGTTACAGCCGGCGTGGCGCAGAACCTCGTTCTTGAGCTCGAGGAGCTCCTCGCGCAGCATGGCGATGTTCTGCTTAAGGGCTTTGTTCTTGGCAGCGTGTTCGCGGGCGCGGTGTTCCAGGCTGCCGATGTATTCCTTCTTGCGCTGGCGGCACTTGTGTGCGGCGATGCGGTTCTTCTCCAAGTGCGACTGGCAGGCCGATGAGACTTTGAAGGGGAAGCCGTCCGCAGTAAAGGCTTCGACCATCTGCGGCTGAGACTTGGGACGGCCCCGCTTGCGCCTGGGCGGCTGAGAATTGTCTGAAGGAGCTTGGGTCGTGGAGGGGTTAGTTGACATGTGGTTGGTGGCCGACGCCTGGCTAACGCTGAAGGGGTTTCGAGAAGTTCGACGCCGCTTTCTCGCGCGTCCTTGGTCTGATTGCTGTTTTTGTGGCAATGATACGTTGTCGGATGAGATTTGTTGACCTTTTGCTGCTGCTGCTGCTGCTGCAGCTGGCGAGAGCTCCTCGGGGGGAGTAACCTGGCCAAATCGCTCGACAGAGCCTTCTGTGAAGAGAGATGGGGGGATAGTGAAGGAGGAATTGACGGAGGGGTTGTCAAAGGTGGACCATTTGTCCGAGTGGAGGTCGGGGCTAAGGGCGGTAAAAGCATCGTTTGCCCACTCGGCGCCGCCGAAATGATTTGATTGTAATTCCATGGCCATAGAGGGCAACGGTGGGTGAAGGAGGAAGATGGGGGATTGTTTATTGTCCAAGAGTAGTATTGGTTACAGCTCGCGGAAGCGACAGCAATGACGTACTAGTACAGGGTATGTGACCGGATGTGCCAAGCACCCTACATCTAGCCACCCAATGAGCAAACTGGGCAACATCTGATTCGCTGGGGAATCATTGCAGTAAGGGATTGACGTCATCGACAATTATAACACATTTAACCTACAATCGTGCTTTGCTTCGAAAAAAAAAATAAAAAAAACAATGAAAAAGTTAGAGCCCTTTTCTGGTTACTTGTTTTTACGACTACTCGGCATTTTCATAACTTTATAATAATAATGGATAGCCAATTGCGTGACCACCTTCAACGACTCGGCCTTGCGCAATATGTCCTTGTACTTCAAGAGAATGGGTATGGGTCTTGGACTCAGCTGGGAACAATTCGCGAGGGAGATTTCGATCATCTTGGTTTCAAACTAGGCCATCGTCGCCGTCTCCAGAGACAGATAGCCACTATGAATGGCTTTCCGCAGTCGAAAGCCCTATTGTCTGACGAAATGAAAGCCACCCGGTGCACGCGGGCGCGCGGGCAAGGTTCGAAGAGGAGTACCGCAGAATCGCCGAAGCGACCAAGACGGACGTGCTGCGCCACGTGCACAGCTGGCTGTGCGATAAGTCGAACCGGCGGTGGGTTATGTGGAAAGCCACGCACCCGAGCTGCTCTCCGGCTTCCTCCCGCAATCCCTAAACGGCTCGATCCTCCTCACCTCGTGGAGCCGAGATGTTGCGTACAAGCTGACAGGCACCTCCGCCGGCATCGTCTAGATCAGGCTGATGGACAAGCATGACGCCCTAGTCCTCCTCCGGAACAAGCTTGGCTTTGTAGCTGATAAGGTTGAAGCAGTCGAGCTCACGCACGCTCTAGACCGATGCCCCTCGCTCTGACGTAGGGGGTGGTGTTCATAAAGCATAGAGCTGTGCATGACCGTCTCGAAGTACGTAGGAGGTGCGTAGGAGCGCCCGTGGCCGAGCGCGGCCACTGGTAAAAGACGTGGGAGACAGTCGCAGGGACAGGCAAACATTCAATTCGATCATCGCGACCTGGCAGATCTCGTTTGACTATATCCGGACAAGCACACCGACAGCTGCCCGGCTGTTATCGCCAATGAACCTGTTCGACTGGCAGGGGATTCCGGAGTCGCCTCTGCGCGTTCGACACGGAAAAGGAATGAGAGGGAGAGCGAGGATGAGAGCGAAGACGGTGATGAATATGGTGAGGGAGAGGACGATCAGGAGGATGATTTCGACGACGATATCCATACGCTAACCAGTTTGCTGCTTGTCGAGATGAGGGCTGACGGACGCGAGTTCGAATTGCATCGGCTGGTGCAGCTTTCGGCCAAGGAGTGGCTGGAGCTACAGTACACAGAGAGATGGAGCTGTGGAAGGGGACCTACGCAGTGCTCATAGCTGCTCAGCGCTCTTTCATTATCTAGTAACCAGATTGAAGGTATGGCCTAACAATCACATTACGTATCTCTAAAGCTTCTTATAGTTCAAACTGTCGTTTTCCATTCAGATAGCAGCGGTGCCTTGCCAGTTTCTTGACATGCTCTATTTGGGTGGAGAGCTCTTGGATCTGCGATGCTAGTTGGTTGTGTAGTGCTGTCGATGGGTTCTCATTGTCCAAGGTGGCGTCAGCATGAGCTAGTTCTTGCTCAATGCGTGCGATTTCCTGAAGTAGAATGCAAACATAGTTGTGACTGCTTAAGATATA
>JAMAHW010000199.1:0-18036 GCA_023627715.1 Periconia sp. R9002 | reverse complement strand
ATTTATATAATACTAAAAAAAAAATACTAAGCCTAGCTAATCTAAAATAAAGAATAAGAAATTAATATTATTATACGCGAGGAAGTCTATAGGTAGCACCTAAAAGATAGGTAGAAGGGACACCTTATCTTTAAACTTAGACTAAACCTACTACTACTATACGTTATAGGTAGACTATAGTATAAATATATAAATAATAAATACGCTAAGTATATAGAAAAAAAGAAAAACGCCTATTACTAGCCTAAAGATAAAAAACTTAAAGAAAATATAGGACTACATATTATAATAAAAGGGGTCTATTAAAGAAAAAGAATATAGATTATAGTTAATAGTAGAGTAACTAAGAACTTTATTTCTAAAATATTTATTAAGAACTAAGGAATAAAGTATATAGCTAAATAGTATCTATAACAACTTTACACTATAGAAGGAAACCTATTTTAGAAACTAATATAGTTTAAGACTAAACTATTAACGCTAGTATTAGAGGGACTCTAGCTTTATAATATAGTTATAGATATAATATAGATTAATAATAAGTAAGATATTATCTTAGGAATACTATAGCTAAAAGTAGTAAACCCTAACATTAACTAGTAAATAGAGAAAATTAGCTATTAATACAAATAACTCTAAGCAAATATTAAGACCTATATTAGGAAATTCCTAGAAGAATATAAAAAATAGGAAAAGCTACTCTAGGAACCTAAAGGTTACCTTCTAGAATATAAACTATAGGATATTAAGATTAAACTAGAAGAAGGTAAAACCGCTAAATAAGAACCTATTTACTAGAAATTAGAAGAAAAATTATAAATTAAAAGAGAGTACGTTAACTTAGTACTTAGAAAAGGATAGATTAGGCTATTAAAGTTACTAGTATTGTATAGAATAATATTTATAGATAAGAAAGGGACTACTAAGAAATAGTTATACGTAGATTATAAAAAAATAAACGCTATTACTAAGAAGAATTAGTACCTACTACTACTAATAGTAAACCTCTAAGATTAGATAAAGAAGGCTATAATATTTATAAAGTTAGATATAACTAACGCATACTATTAGATTAGGATTAAAGAAGGCTATAAGTAGAAAACAGCCTTCTAAACATAGTATAGACTATATAAATACTAAGTTATACCTTTTAAACTTACTAATACACCTACGGTGTTTTAGGACAGAATTAATATAGTACTTAGGGAATACCTAGACGTTTTTATATTTACGTACTTAGACAACATCCTAATATTCTTAGAAACTAAAGAAGAATATATATAATATATATATAAAGTCCTAAGGAGACTTACAGAAAATCACCTATTTTTAAAAATAAAGAAATATAAGTTTTACACTAAGAAAACTAATTTCTTAGAGTTTATAGTAGAACTAGGGAGATTAGGAATTAACCTAAACAAAATTAAATAAATTAAAAAATAGCCTATACTAAAAAATGTTACTAATATCTAGAAATTTAATAAACTAGTAAACTTTTATAGGAAGTTTATAGTTAGATAGTTAAAACTTACAGAACCTATTATACGACTTATAAAAAAGAATATACCTTTTAAATAAATAGAAAAATGCTAGAAATTATTTATTAAGATTAAAAAAAGATTTATAGAACAACTAATCTTAAAAATATTTAACTTAGACCGGCTAGGAATTATTAAAATAGACGTATCTAATTCTACGTATAGTATCGCCTTACTATAGATTAACCTAATAGAAGGACACAAGTATCTAGTTAAATACTTCTTAAAATAGATAGGACTATTAAAACTTAACTACCCTATTTATAATAAAGAAATATTAGTAATATATAAAGCTTTTAAGCAGTAGAGAGTATATCTCTAAAGAGTAAAATATAGAACTAAAGTCTATATAGACTATAAAAACTTTATAGGGTTTATAATAAATAAGGACCTAGGATAACAATACACTAGATAGTAAGAATTCCTATCTATATTTAATTTTAAGATTATCTATATTAAGGGATTAGAAAATTAATTAGTAGATACTTTAAGTAGACGCCCAGATTTAGAATTAAAAATTAAGGTAATAGGAATAATACTAGTTAAGAATAAATAAGGAAACCTTATTCTAGATAAAGTAGTAGCTAACTCTAAGTAAGGAAGTAATAAACTAGATAAATAGATTAAGTAAAAAGCTACTAAAGAATATCTTAAATAGCTATAAGAAGATATCTAAGATAGATTCTATATAAAGTACAATAGAATCTATATTCTAATAAAAATATAGAAGGAATTTATATAATAATTCTATAAACTACTAATATATAGCTACTAAGGGATTAAGAAAACTTTAGAAAGACTACTAGAATAGTACTATATACCTAAGGTAAAAATAATAGTAATAGAAGTTCTTAAAGATTATAAAAATTACTATAGGAATAAGTATAATAGATACGCACTATATGGGACACTACAACTAGTAGAGACACCTAAATAGCTATAAGGAATAATTATAATTAACTTTATCACACACTTACTAAAGTTATAAGACCTAGTAACTAAGGTTAAATATAACAGAATTATAACCGTTATTAATAAGTTAACTAAATATACCTACTTTAAACTATACACTAAAAAAAGTAGAATAGAAGTAGTTATATATAAGATTATTAATACAGTAATTAGTAAACACGGCGTCCTAGATAAAATTATTATAAACTAAGATAAGCAATTTAATTTAAAGCTGTAGAGTATAATTATAGCTATACTAAGAGTAAAATACAGCATAATAACAGCCTATTATCTATAGGTAGATAGATAATTAGAATAAATAAACTAGATAGTTAAGTAATACTTAAAATATTACCTTAACTATAATTAGAATAACTAGGTAGCACTATTACTAGTAACCTAGTTAGTATATAATAGTTTAAAGAATGTAGTAATAGGAATTACACTATTTTTTACAAACTATAAATTTAATCTAAACGCATATAATCTACCTAAGCACGTATACTGTGAAAAATAGGCTGTGGATACAGTAGATGATAGGCTGAACTGGCTTAATTCTGAGGGTACTAGTAGCTAAGGATTCTACGAACACCTGCCCTTCTCTATATAGGTGCTTACTGCTTTTATCTATCTTAGGCTATTCCGGTTGCATCTAGTTTGCCCTAGTTGCGTCCAGTCTGCTCCGTTTTTATCCAGCCTATTCTGTTTGTAGCTAACCTGCCTTATACCTCCTAAATATCGCTGTTTAGAGTCTTTCTGCTAGAGTCCCTTAGTCTAGAGTATACTAGGTCGCTCTGGTCCAGGTACAGCCAGTCTGGGCTAGATATAGCTGACCTGTGACATTTATCT
Source organism: Periconia sp. R9002 (assembly GCA_023627715.1). Classification (NCBI taxonomy): domain Eukaryota; kingdom Fungi; phylum Ascomycota; class Dothideomycetes; order Pleosporales; family Periconiaceae; genus Periconia; species Periconia sp. R9002. The sequence continues at coordinate 14,698 of JAMAHW010000199.1, read as the reverse complement.
TTTATATATATAACTTATAGTTTTAGATTATAATTATTCTCTAGTTACCTACTATATATAAATTTATTCCTATTTATAGTATAGCTATACTAGAGGTAATTTAGGGCTAAGTTATTATAGATTTACTAAAAAAAACCTAGAATACTAACTTTTAAGCCTTAATTATATAACTAATAAGTTACTATATATATATATCTTTAGCTTAAAATATTACTATAAAATTTAAACTAGTATTAATACTATAACTAATTTTATTAATTAATTATAAAAAAGAAAATAATTTTATAATTTTATATTAAAATTATAGTTTTAGTATAGTTTTAGTAAATCCTCTTTATTTACTTAGACTATTTACTTACTTAGAAACTATATTATATATATTTTAACTATAAATATTACTTTAAAATCTAAATTAGTTATAGTATTAATACTAATTTAAAATCTTATAGTAATATTTTTAGCTAAAAATATATATATAGGTAACTCTTAGTTATATAATTAAGGCTTAAGGATTAGTATTCTAGGTTTTTTTAATAAATCTATCTACTATCTAGCTTTTACTATTTAACTTCTATAACTTCTACTTTCTACTAACTATATAGATAGATAATACTTTAGTAGCTAGTAGCCTAGTATAGGTAGTTATTAACACTATAATAACTACGCTAGGTTACTATATTACTTATTATTATTAAATATATTATAGAATTAATAATAGTATAGTAAAGCTATAAGATTAAATAATATAGATATAATTTTTATTATAGTAGAAGGTTAAGTGCTGTAAATAGAATAAAAAGAATATAATATAGTTTTATTAACTATCTAGAGTAATAGCTCTAAGCCCTAGCAATTGCTAGAAGGGCAAAGGGGTCTAGGTCCACTTTAAATAGTTCCACTAAGAAAAATTCAAGCCTTGTTGATTGGGGTTGGTTGGGGTTCTAAAATGTTATTCGTGACTTGGTTACGCCGGCAGTGTAATCACCTGCAGAAATTATATCTGTACAAAGAAGGACCCGAGTGGCATCATTGAATCTTACTTGCGCCGCGGGAGATGAGAACCAGACTATACCATACGTCTTCTCGTTATGGACACTTGATGCGCATCTAGGTATCACATCTACCACGCTCGCATCCAGATACGATCGATTCCCTCCTACCTAACGACTGTTGAATCAAAAACTCATTCCATATAACTCTGTGCACTCTATTTCAAAACACCAACTAGACTCACACTTGGATCTACAATCGGCCCTACTGTACCTTCCAGAACTTCGCCCCAAGCATAATCAGATTCCGACTCGTATTATTTAGACTCTACGTCAACGCTAAAGTACGGCGCAGACATTTAGTAAGGCCGCACGAGGGCCGTTGGTAAGACAAATTGTATAATCATCCCTGCACGGAACTTACGAAAGCCCCGATGGCGTAAGCGAACCCGTATAGTTATCGTTTTGTCGGATCGAGAAATGGTTTGAACCACCGACGCATGAGGCAGATTTCTAGGGCGACCTTGTTTTAGGGCATTAGAAGGAGAAACCGGACGATTTCGCGGCGAGTCATGGAAATTATATAAAAGAGATGTGGACTGCTGCGGATGTGTGCAGTTCAGTTCTTTGGAGAGTTTGATCATCCTCGCAGCTCTTTTTTTCTTATTTTATTTTGAGTGACAACAGAAAACAAAATTATTGAAGACATTGCGATATCAAGTGTGTCCGATACTACAAGAAACAACTCATTCCCACAACAGCCTCTACGCACCCATCATGCAACTCATCAGCACGACCATCGAAATCGCCGCATCTCCAGAGGCAGTACGAGAAAAGGTACACCAAACTAACCCCTTCTTCATCTCCCGCTTAAACCCCCAACATCAAGCACGGATGCCAAAACCCCATAAAGATATCAACGAACACTAAAATAAATCGCCCAGTTCCTAGACTTCCCCTCCTGGCCCAAATTCCAACGAGAAAACGGCTGGTTCCTTTCCATCGCCCCAAGCACCCCCACCAAATCCCCCAAAGACCTCCAACCCAACGTCGACACCTTGGACGTAACAATCCAAATCGGGAGCCTCAACCCCATAATCCTAGTACTTCAACCCCATCCATCCCCACACCACCACCACCAAATTAACCCCGAACCCCTAGGAAAACTCCCCCACCGTCTTCCAATGGGGCGGAAAAGGTCTAATGGGTACCTTTAACGGCGCTCACGCTTTCCGCTTCAAAGCTTCTGAGATTACGCCTGGTGGCACGACGTTTGTGCATGAGGAGGAGTTCACGGGCGCGATGACGTGGTTGATTGGGGAGGGGGTTGTTGCGAGGGGGGTGGGGATGAGAGAGAAGACGAGGAAGGGGTTTGAGGGGTTTAATGAGGATTTTAAGAGGTGGTGTGAGCCGCGGTGATGGGGGATTGGTGGGGTTGATTTGGTCTGTCAGTTTGGAAGGGTGGAGGTTTTGGTTTTTGGTTGGTGGTGGTGCGAATTAATGGCTTTTGTTCGACTTGGTTGCGATGAGCGATTGTTTTGTGTATGGAGATTATGTCCTGAAAAAATTATATAGAACGAATATACCCTGCTTCTGATGAGCGAAATGGACAGTGAAAGATCACTAAAAAACTGGCTACACTTTAATAAACCAACATCACAGAATAGGTGCATCGAGAGAAGTGAAGTTGAAAATCGTTTTCTTAATTTACATTATTCATGAATGCGAAACGTAGCTTTCATAAAGACACGGACAAATACAATGATGTTTTCTACCAAAGCTCGCAAGTAGGCTCCTTGACAGGGCAGTTGAAAGCCTCCTTGAAACCCCTCTGGTTGGCAACTGTGCCAATGATTCTGAAGTTGGGCGGGGAGTGAGGGTCGGAAAAGATTCTTCTCACGGCTTCGGCGGGCCTACGCTCACCGCACCACACACCTCCGAACGAGAGGTAGAAAAGCTGCTCCAGGGTGTACTCCTCGAGACCAGGAAGTGTCTGATCAGCCTTCTCGTCGTTCCTCTTCTTCCAGGCCGCGAAAGCAGCGCTCAGGCCACCGCTGTCGGCGATGTTCTCGCCCAGGGTGAGCTTGCCGTTGATGTTGAGCTGTTCGCCGGCGGGCGTAGTGATGGAGTATTTGGAGTACTGGTCCACAAAGCACTGGGTCTTGTTGTTGAAGGCTGCCAGCGTCGAGTTGTCCCACCAGTCGTTGTACGCACCCGTCTCGTCGTAGTGCGAGCCGGAGCTATCGAAGGCGTGGGTCAGTTCGTGTCCGGAGACGGCTCCGAAGGCGCCGTACGAGACGAATTGGGGAAGGTCGAGGTTGAACAGGGGCTGCTGCATGATACCAGCCGGGAAAGCGATCTCATTGGTGGGAGGGTTGAAGTAAGCGTTGACGGTTGGTGCGCTCATGAACCATCGGTTCTTGTCGGTAGGGTGGAGGAGGTCGTTCCAGGCGTTGGTGAGCGTGAAGTTGTTGTAGGCGAGTCCGTTCTTGAACCACGAGTCGGAGGTTACGTTGACGGGAGCGTAGAGATCGGCAAGAGCCTTGGGGTCCTGGACGTTGGGAGAGATATCGGGATAGCCGATCTTCTCAACCATGTTGAGGACTTTCTGGATGGCCTTGGTTTTCACCTCGGAGCTCATCCACTCGTAACCCTTGAGTTTGTCCTGGAAAACGTTTTCGATGTCGGTGATGATGCGCTCGCCGAACGTTTTAGCCTCCGGGCTGAAGGCTTCGCGCACGAAGAAAGCACTCTCGATCCAGGGAAGGTTGGTGTCGACATCGGTCAAGCAGGTCCTCCAGCGTTCGCCGACGGCTTCGGGGTCCTTTCCGGCCAATTCGTTTTGAAGGCGGCGGTATGGAGCACTGACTTCATCGGAAAGACGAGTGGCCCAAGTCTGAATGAGCGTCCACTTCAAGTAGCCATCTACGGTCTGGCTAGTGGTATTGGAGAGAATGCTTGACACTTTGGGGAAGTACTCAGGTGCGAGTACAAGGACGTTTCCGATCGTGTAATTGCTAGGAGCAAATGCTTTGATCAAACGGGTCAACGAAATCTCCGGGACTAGAGCATCGGCTTCGGCAATGGGTTTGGGGTTGTAGTAGTATTCTACGCTGGCTGCATCTGCCGCATCGGGAGTAGCTGCGGACAAGGCTTGCTCAAATTTAACGATGTCGTTGGCGAGGCTTACATGCTTCTCGTGGTCTTGCTCGCCATACAGCTTGTCGTACATCCCGGTAATTGCCGTGGTATAGTTGGCGGTGGCTTCCTTGTCTGTGTAATATTCTTTGGCATCCAACCCGAGTAAGCCCGGACCAAGTGCAACAGTAGTGATATCGGGAGTTTTGTCGTCAGCCCAGGTCGTTGCTGACACAATTCCGGATGCTCCATATCTCTGAACCCAGATCAGCTTATCCGTCAGGTCTGTTGCATTGCCACTGGTGATTGAATTTTGGAGCTTTTCGTAAGCAGAGAGAATTTCCTGTAGAGGTTCCGGACCGACTGCGTCGATGGCTTCGGTATCCATGCATGAATCGTAAGCTGCGATCATCTTGGCAAAATTCTGCTTGTCCAGCTCAGTGGCGTTGCCACTGGCGTAGGTGCTGTTGATGGTCGTGTTGGATGGGTATGGTGATTCCAAGATGGATCGCATCAAATCATTATTGACGTCTGCCATGATTGATAGAACACCAATGTCTACATTGATGGTTAACAAGTGTTTATCGGAAATTTGGTGTGTAACATATACGTACTGGCTTGATCGGGACGGAAGTCGTGAGACTCCCACCAACCAGCGCATGTGTAGGTCGCAAAGTCTGTGCAAGGATCTACTGCAGTGTAATTCTTTGCGCGACCAGCAATGACGCTATCCGCGAATTTCTTGCACGAGTCCGTGGTGCAGACATCTCCACCCTGACGACGAGTCACTCCGCCGGAAGAAGACCACCCGCCGACGAAAGGAGGAGTAACCCGTGGGTTGGCGCGCTTGTTCAAGTCATTGACTTTTTGAGTAGTTAGTAGAATATCTAAAGAGGGGACGACAGATGACATACATGGACGCTGAAGATCACCAATGGGTGAAGCGATCGCGCTACCAAAGATGGCTGCGGATGCTATCAATGCTGCTTGATGGACCATAACGGCGATGTTCTTGAAGGACCGTGGTTGGGATATGACAATGGGGCGAAGGACGTGAATTTATACAAAACCTTTTATTTGGTCAATCGCTCATCCTTGCCCGAATTGTACGAAAACGTGCATGATGTGAGAGCAGCAGTAAAAGGAGATTCCTAGCAGGGGACCAGGCAGGGATACCTGTACCGGTTCCTAGCGACGAGCTAGCTGCATGCCTCTCTATCCATGACGATCTAGATGCTACACCCTACTCCGGTCCACGGGAGTTGAAGTTGGAATCGCTCCTAGATAGCACGAAGTTGATTATCACCAACATTTTGCGTCTCCTGTATGCAAAATGTTGAACATCTAATTGAAATTGCACCTACTCACCGCTTGGATATTGAACGTTCCGAGGCAAGTAAATATCTGGGGCTGGGTGACTAGAAAGAGTCAAATGTGGAGAATCAGCGCTAGTATGGATAACGCGGGCCACATTTCTGTTGCTTAAAGTTCATTCGTAAATTATGTTCAAATGGAACTTCCTCTCCAAGAACCTGAACATGCGATCCTGAGCTTCTATGGGACGGGCCTCCTTGGCAGATCGTAAGCGCAGGGCACACACGTTGGGGGCTCGAGTGCCAATATTGCGCTTTCGATCTTTGAGGAAGGTCGCAACGAATGCCAAGTACCGCGGCGCGGAGACGCTTCGATAAGCATGTTTGCCGTTGCATGGCGGTTTGGCATGCATCTTGGATTGAATGCAGGTGCAAAGTATGTTTGCCACTGTGCCTGGTTACCGGAATCTTGTGAATTGCAGCGAATTGAATCCGGGGCGGTGGCTTCACCCAGAAATCCAACGATGAAGGGGCTGCCGAGGCTCGGGATTGCAGGTGGCAACATTGAAGCAAAGCAAGTAATAAAACGCATAGCAGGAGAACGCTCTTTACGTTCTGCTAAGTATCACACTATCGACCTGATTCGCGCGTATTGTGTTAAAGACTCCCTCAATCATATCATTCTCAATAGACCTCACGAATCGTAATGAGAGCAAGCCTCGGTGTTGAGAACTCAATTTCGCGAAAGCGTTCAACATCTGACAGTTCCAACGACGCAACCACGCGTGTAATTATTATCTAAGAGCGGAGTTCCCCGGTAGATGCGAATTGACATGGCGAAGTTGTTTTTTGAGAATAAACAACTTCCTCATGGGGTATACATCCGATTAATGATGTTTAAATATGAAACCCAGCGCTTCCTTGTTAGGTCTAGTCCTTAGTTGAACAAACGTATTTCTCCAACGCTTTGGTATTAAGCTCAGATCCCCGAGCCCCCGTACGCGGTGCATTCATCCCTTAATCTCCACTGTCAAAGCCTACAAGAAAACACCTGCCTGTTCACATAACTCTTCCAACGATCTCGAATGATGCTACGGATGAGTAGGTACATAATAGGTAAATGGCGTCAGCTGCCATGCTGATGTGAAATTCTAGCCTGAATCAGATACCTAGTTAATGGTTGATACTGAATAATCGATCCACAAGCACTCTCCCCTAGGGAACGCGAAGGCGAAAGGACATACCTATTCCGTGCAACGGAACTGTGCGATACCCATCAGCCGCCCGGGATCAATGTCGCGACGCACATGAAAACCTCAAGAGCACATTGTTGGAACCCTATGCCAAGTAGCTGAGTGCTCTCGGGCACGAGGTGGTTGCTTCATCAAGCTTCAGTGGCGGAGTTATGCTTTTTGCCACCCCGGTCGCCCAACCGTAAATGAATTGCCGGTTTTATCGGTCAGTACGAAAATGTATTACATGAATCGAAAACACGTCGCAGGGCACCCATCGTACAAGTTCACTCAATACGCTGTGATCTGTCAAGTTTGCCTGAAGTGGACTGAAGATACGACCGCACGTACTGTTTTGTTCACAGTCGATTTGCCCGCAATAATCAGTCGCAAGGAACTACGTAAGTTGATTCACTACAAAAGTACTACTACAGGCAATCCATTGATATTTTTACAGCCTCTACACAGGAATTACCGCTTTCGGAATAGCATACCACGTCATAACTTTTTTCGCTTAGGGTAACCTGCGCTCACGTAGAAGAGATGACATGAGGTTTTCTTTCGCTAATACATCTCGCCGACTATTCCTTGATCTTTACTGCATCAAGTTCATTCCATCGCGAAGCTGATATAGATGCCCTGAGCGAGCTTTAGATGTTTGTCCGGTCTCAGGATGATTGGCAGCACATTCCGCTCTACACGACATGAAACTTTGGCAGATTGATGAATTCCCGAATTCTCGAACTCACACAATGTGATATTCAAAACGCACTCATGCAGTATTTATTTTTGGGGCCAATAGCTGCAGGAATGACATCAAAGCCACTCCACGCCTATCAGATCCCCAAGGATCTCCCCCTGATGACCAAAAGCCAGGCTGAAATGGCCCTCACCGTGCTTCAGGCACAGCGTTGACTCGGGCATGACCTGCTTCGCCTTCTCCACCATCTCAAGGGGGCAATTCGTATCCTCCGAACCATGCCACAACGTCAAAGGTATCCCACCATTTCCCACCTTCAATTCCTCCAACTCAAACTCCCACGGTGCTCGAATCAATCTCGTCTCCCACGCTAGTCCCTGACTTCCCTGTTTCAGGCTATCCCTCGCCGCGGAAAGGAACATCCATCTATTCTGCTCGTTGGTGATCACGTTCTGGTCAGCTTTTGGACGGCGACTCTCGATCTCGTTGATGAGCCAGTCGTCGAAGCTCTTGGGATCCGGGTTCCGCGCCGCCTTTCCCATCGTCATGTCGATGCATAGATCCAGTGTACCAGGAACGTACGGACCGATCCACGATGTCAAGAATCGAGGAAAGAACGGCATAGTTATCGTCCCCGTTGAGACTGGATAGAGACTGGACACCACCGCGGCACCTGCTAATCGCTCTTTGGGGATATTCCTCACACATGCTAGCGCGTACGGTCCGCCGCTTCCTACACCGACGACATAGAATGTTTGCACTTTCAAGTTGTCTGCGAGTGCGAGGACGTCTTTGGGCCAGTCGAGGAGGGAACGGTCTGGGTCGTAGGTGGAGTCGCCCATGCCAGGACGGGACGCGGACACGAGGCGAATGTTCAGTTTGGACGATGCCGTGTGCCATAGCTTCCCCTCTTTACCGCAGGAAATAAAATCATGGAAGTAGAAGACTGTGGTTTTGGGAACTGGCGAGCCGTATATTGCGTAGGATAGCACGCGCCCGTGGCCGACTTTCAGTTGCTCGTTTTCGCGCATTTTTGCAGGGGGTTGGGGAAGGGAGGCACGGTGGAATACGAAATTTTGTACCAGAAAGGTTGTTTATTCGTTTGCCTCGGGTAGATGTACACATATGCAACTTTAATAGGAAGATCACCGGGTACAAGGTCCCGCGCACACCGCCGCATGGAGTAAGGCGTGCTGATCCCATCGCTTATAGCGCCTGTTACTTTCGACGTCTAGTGACCGAAACCTGCCCTGCTTATACTAGATTATGTTTGACAAACATTTCAATTATATGTGGTGATATTTTGGAAACATTTCAATCGAAATTCAGATCTTCAGTAGCAAGAAAGAATTCTGGGGTGGTTCTTTGGTTGGTAGATTTCATGGTTGTCCGCACGTTACACATCACATTCCACTTAGTTCCACAATCACTGATACAAGAGCAAAACCTGACATTCTGAGCTACATATAATTCATTTTTGGATGCTGAAGATTCCTTGTGATTGAAACCTCACAAAAACACCACTGCCTGAGGGAAGAAGAATGGCAGGAGAGCGGGCCTCTTAAAGAACATCGGGCTTCTGGTAGGCTTGGCCCTCCTCACTGAAGTCAACCTCTTTCTTAGATCTCCTCCCACCACTCGGCCCTCGTTATATCATCATAATTCCAATTCGCATCTCAGTTATTTGCAGCCATTCCGTGTCTCTCAAATCACACCGCGTTTCCCTCGTGCTCACCTGTATTGTCCCTCCAACCACCTGCAACCTGCACCTCACTAGCTTGTCCTCGCACTGCTCTGAACCACTCCAGATTCTTTTCGCACCTTTCCTTCCTGGCCTTGAGCTGCATCTCGGCCTCCGTGATGTGCGGGCTCATGCCATGGAACGCTTCAAGAAGAGCAAGGGCGAAATTGACCGTATCGAGATGTCCCTTGGCCTCATCCACAGCGTGCCAATAAAAGTTATCATAGACTTCCGCTTTGTCCTCCGTGGACTCTGGGGAAGTAGAGTTTGATTTGGGTTCGTTCTAACGAGTTGTTAGTCAATTTGCATTTGAGCCTGATTGTGAAAGTACCTCTTGAGAAACAGGACGGATTGTCTCGTCAGGCTGTCCTTCCTCAGGGTCTTGCGTGCGGCTTGGCACCTGATTGTCTTCGTCTGGAGATTCTTTCTTGTACAACGGCGCGCTTTGCGGTCTTGTTGGCTCGGCCGGTCTGTTTGACTGCGAGCTTGTCGCCTCGCTGCGACGGCCGCGCAGGGCGTTCATGGACTTTTGACGATAGATGTTCTTAAACGCTTGCTTGAGGAGGTTTTTGGGCGCCATAGTGGGAGATCGTGGGTTTTGGTGATGAACAAGAGGTAGAGATCGAAGGGGGGCGGGTCAGGCTTGAAATAGTTTGGGCTGTGACAGAGGCGTTCCGTTGGTGTTTGGTGGAAGAAGTTACCTGTGCGAAGAAACGAAGCTTTGATCAAGTCATTAATTTTTGGTTGCACGTGGAAAAACAAACAAACGAGCAAACGAGCAACACCATATGACATAGTTGCGTGCACAGAGCTGCCTTGGATGTACATTGAGTAGGCTTTAGAGTCGGTGAACAGGCACTTGAAATAGGGTTTTAATGACTCAGAGGAATTTAAGCTGTCTGAAGCGGCACATACGAAAAAGCTCCTTAGAGAAAATTCCACATAATCGGCTGTATTCTTCCTATTCACCCTAATTCAACTTCATTGAAATCCTCATTCTGTGATGAGAGGGGGTTCCTTCTACCCTATTATTGAATGTTGTTCATTCTCAAAATCAGATTTCCATAGTCAATCCTTATTGCAAGGAGAGAAGACTCTCATCGAAGACCAAGAACCCTGAACATCCATAGCAAACCTTCTGACTCCATTGACACCTTGAACCATTGATCCACAACGTCTTGGACTTCGACGAAGTATGGGAATAAGAAGTCTAGACATCTAGGTCGTTCTGCTCAAAGGTGGAAACTTGACTATCCTCACTGGAGTCGGTATCTTCACTGGCGCGGCGACGCAGCGCATCAGAAGCCTGCTGAGAAGCTTGACGAGCCGAGCGTGCACGAAACCCTTGACTTCCACCAGCGACGTTGTCCGAGTCGTCTTCAATAGGCTGAACCGGGGCGCTGACGACTGGTTGAGACAACTTCTGCTTGAAGGGGTCATCCATTGACGCGCGTAGACCTGACATAGCCGACTGGACCTTGCTTCTGTTGATGGGGGCGGCGCTCAACTCTGTGTTAATAGTTAATAACAAGGCTCAATGCTATCAATGTAATGTGCAATGAGGATAGGGTACTAACCCTTCTTGACCTTAATAGGCGTCTCATCATCGGTAATGTGATCGTCGGCATCAGACTCGTTGTCAATTTTCTTGCGTTTTTTGCCAGACGAAACAGGCGTCTTAGGCGCGCGAACTGCGGGGATTGACTTGCGTGGAGTGCTCATGGTACTCTTGAGGGTACCGCCCTTGACAGCAATCTTGACGTTTTCCGTTTGACGCAGCTTCGCAATACGTTCCTTGACAGCCCTACCAGTAGGACGAACTGGCGCATCGGCGGCTAATTTCCCGATGTTAGTTGAATCCGCGGCCACGGTCAGAGTAGGAAACTTACGCCAGGCTCGGGCAACACGCTCGGTGTCGACGCTGATGTTGTGTGCCTCCAAAATCTTGATAAGTAGGAGGCGATCGTTTTCTGGAGTCCAGTTCATCGGCATCTTGACAGGTAGTGTTCTCTGATGCCAACGAGGGAGCAAAAGTGTAAATCTGTGGAGAAGTTCAAATTGTGAATGGCAGCCGACGCGACGGTGAGCCAGAGAAATGTTGGGTGGAGGAGAAGAGATGGTGACTGGAGGGTAAAAGAGGTAGGAGACAGTAGGCAGCGGGGTGAAAAAGTGAGTCAGTGAGAAAAGTAGTGGACGACCTTACACGGTGAGTGACCGTCAAGGTGAGAGAGGGAAGTGATCACGTGAGAGCCGTCGCCGGGGCAGCATCGATACCTAGTACTTCCAACTGCCAGAAGAAAAGTAAACGGATTATAGGTCTTGTACCGATATCTCTCTATGCAAGGCTTTCTTACTATTGCAGTCGACAACGCCAGCTCAAGCAAGGTGAGATATGAATTATAGTGTTCTGCGAATTTGGTACAGCATGATTCTGCGGAAAACTTGTGAGAAAGTGTCGACAAGCTGATCTGAGACATATTCAACGAATATGGCTCGAATACACATGCTGTATATATTTATGTGTGTTTAGTTGTCTGGTTTGCGTGACAGATCAACTAGACTCAGGGCAGGAAGTTCTGATACATTTTTAAAATGACAATATGCCACGCCACGTTCACATGTACATGTTCACGGACTTGACATTTCTGTGAACCGTTTTCGGTGTTGATAGTGTGTGTAATCACATTGCTGTGCCACTATACCGTGTCCTTTCGATGCCGCACCATACGCTTTGTTTATAATAGAGGATTCTGTTTCATGTAGTAGGATTACGGAAAGACTAGTAGACTGATCGACACCTATATCGTGGGTACAAAGTCAGCTAAATTCAACCGGGAGTGATACAATGAGTGATAAATGTCTTAATATACCACGCCACGTGGTGTCTCGATAACAAACAATTCTGTACCTGGAGTTCAACACATGCACTGTGCCCAAAAAACAAGTCAGAACACAGTGACGATCTACAAGTCAGAGAGTGCAGCTCCAATTTCAGTACGAAGAGAGGTATCAAACTTTGAATAGGATGATTGGGCTATGTAATGGGTTGCCACTTCCTTACCCTGGTGTCTGTACATTAAGAGATGTGGCTGGCCCCCAAACATGTTTTATGCATTACGCGATTCGTGTCTCACCGTTCTGGAACGGTTGGCGTTGGTTTTGCTTTTTTCCCCAAGCGAGCTCTCTCCAAAGGTGATCGTCGTGCCAGGTAATGTTCACGCCCACTACGCCGCAAAATTTATGCACACGATTAACAGGGATAGTCAGACCGATGGTTGACAAGTGCACGCAAGTGCTATCTCCGTTGCTAGGGACGGAACAGTGCCGCCTGTTCCGATGCGCCTGTCATTTAAATGTATGGATAGCATTGGCCAGGTCGGAGGTTAGTGCATGCAGATATCAAACTCGGATAGCTATCTGTGGTGTTTCTTTTAGCAATCTATTTCGCATAGACTGAGGCAAGTCAACCTGGCCCTACCAACCACCACATAACATGGATCAATACCTTTTCCCCGACGCCACAATATGCTGTGTAACGTTGCTGCCTAGTTGGCCGCTTCTTCTGTCGCCCATGGAAACTTTAAACATCTGGATTTCACTGGTGCTCTCCATCATGCCAACCATACGTATGGAACCCTGCACGTACATGAATGAGGTGGAGGACGAGCTAGTCGCAAAAGCTCGTGTAATTTGAAATTGTTTGATCCAAAAGAACGGGCGCGAATAATATACGGTGTGATTCATGCGCATGGAAGATAGGACGTAGGTTGGTGCACAAGTGTGTCGCCGTGTCGGTACATATTACCCTAAACAATTCCCTCAAATGTTGGTAGTGTGGTAGTACACGATCACGTGACGACGTGTACAGGCGCTGTTGCCGTTTCCTGATCAAGACAAGGTAATGGCTTCCCCGCCACAGTAGGGAAGTCGTACATATAAATAACACATCAACCGCTTCTCCCGTTGCCACTCCTTTCATCGGCACTGCGGTTGCGCTATCCAGGAAAACCGCCCATGCTGGGAGCTGCAGTTCCAAGTAGCATTGCTTCTCAACGATGGAGTGCTACCGTCATGAGGAAGAAGACCGGCGGCAGAACCCTCAGGTTAAAGCGACCCCTTCCTTGTGAGTCTGGCCGTGACTAAATCGTAATCATCCCAGGCTAAACATCAGCAGAAATGCATCTACCGAGAATGGTAGCTTTTGCTTTACAACAACAAAAGACGACAAGGAAGACTTACGCAGTCGTAAGTAGAATTTAAATAAATTTCTATTGTCATGAAGATCCTAATCTCGTTGTATCCCAGGCTTAGCTGACGCAAATTCACCAGACATTGACGTTTTAAACGACTATATCGTCAGACTCAGCAAAGAAAACACCGCTGCAACTGAAGAGTATTCCAAGTTGGCAAAAGAGAATGCCCTCTTGGCCCATAAATACTCCCTTCTTGTCGCAGAACAAAGCGGATGGTGCGATCATCACGCGAGAAGGACGAAGGAAGTCGCGGAAGCAAAGGGAAAATTGGCAGAATCACTCGAGACCGTTTCACAGCTGAAGGAGAAAAACGCAAACTTCCTAGATGATGCGATGAACAAAGACCGCATGATCCTCCAACAACAGAACGAGATCAAGAGACTCGAATTCGCCAAAGACGAGATGGTCACACTACAAGAAAGGATAGCAGATCTAGAACAAATGCTAAGGGATCAAATCACCAAGGCGGAAGCAAAACCGGTGCGAGAATCCTCGTACGGTTTCTCTTCGCATCAGCCCAGTCGATTTGGTCCTGAAGCACCTATAAAGACACCTAAAACGGAGCATGGGGATCCTGACAAAACAGACCGTTTCTACCTCGGCTCGGACTTATACCGTCCAGTGAGTAGGCCCCGGTCGGAGAGGCGCGAGAATGATCACTCACTGACCCAGGGATCTTGGAGTCCCACGCATGATAGGGCATCTGGGATGAAACGAAGTCGAAGTCCTCCTCGGGGGCCTTCTAGAAAATCATCCTACCACAACAAAAAATACAGATCTACTTGGTCTGACTAGGAGATGAAGTTAGATCTGCACCGAGATACTTGAGGCGAACTTCGAAGCAATGTGATAAAGGGAAAGCGCAAAAAGGCATTATCTTGTACGCGGACAAGCGGAACGTTTCAGCTTATACCAGACCTCGAGTTCCACTCGGGGTATACATGTGTCTCTTATATCGGGACACCCATCGGCATGTATCATTAAGAGACTGACAATGTACCGAAACACCTCTGCTTAGATGTCGCCGACCTTATACCCAAAATATGGGCACTGTTTGCATTTGTGTCTGAGGAGTGTATAACATCGGCGCAAAGGAACATACATGGGAAAGCGAACATTTTTGCGATTTTGGAACAAAGGCGCGCGGGGGGTTTTGTATGAAGGACATTCCGGAATAAAAGGATACCCCAATTGTTTGCACTTTGGAAATGGGCTAGTTATTAGTAATGAACTTGTTTATCTTCAATGGACTTGTATTCCATGCGTTCCAAAGCCGTAGAGCATACTGAATGATAGTAGACTTTAGAATTGAGGACCACGCTCGGCGCCCCC
>JAMAHW010000198.1:0-18124 GCA_023627715.1 Periconia sp. R9002 | reverse complement strand
GATATTAGGGGTGAGATTGTTGAAATATCCCCTAGACTGCGTAACCCCCCCCCCCCTCCTGCCGCCCTTTCCCTTATCATCTCCGTCTCCGAAATCTGCTCGGGTCGAATCCTAATTTCTTCGCAAAATATAACCAGATAGGAATTTGCAAATTGGTTATAAGCGTTTCAATAGAGAACCTCCAGGAGTTCCAGAGACAAGAACAAACACACCAGATTGCTACAGGAAACATCATCGTAAAAGAAGGGAACTTGTCAAATAAGACAAATGAAAAGGATTGCCCCGTGACCACCGCCTCCAGTAACATTATGACAGACTCTGCCGCCGATATGCTCATGTCTTGACTGTCAGCTTAATTCCAGAATTTGTTCGATTTCCACATACCGTTGGTGATATAATACCCTCGTCCAGAAATAAGTAAAAAAGTAACGGGTGAAAATGATAGTACTGCCCCGACAAGCGCCACTTTGATTCCGAAGCGTTCACCAAGAATAACAACGAGAGTTATCGAAGACACTATGACAGCCAAAAGCATCGTGTAAGAAGGTCAGCGTTATAGCTAGGAACGTAATGATAAAGCGGTTGAACGATATATGTGCGAAGTTGAGTGATGATGGGGAGTGAAGGAACAGGGCGCGAGGTGCGCTTCTTATACAGTGGGTATGCCCACCCCCCAGGTCCAAATCCGGCCTTCTATCAGGCAGACATGCATGCATGCATGATGTATGTACTTATCAGTTGCCTTTTTGCCAAGTTTGGATGCAGCACGTATTATCCCTATCTGCAGGGTACCCGGTTTCGCAAGGTGCCAGAGCTTGCAGGGTTACAGCGCTACAGCGCTACATCGGCCACAGCATTCAATATAGAACATGCAGTTTCAAAGGAGCAAGAAAAGAATATTGATTGTGCTATAAAGAGTGAAGCTGTGTCAGGCTATGGGAAGGAGGTACGGGCAAAAGCAGGAGTCGCAAATACACAGAGATATCCATCCATCATCGTGTTACATATGGAAATATAACAGGTGTCCCAAAAAGAACGGAAGACAGTACGCGTTCAGCAGGACTGTCAGTGTAAATCTTCGAAAGCTGTGCCTGAAGAGCGTCACGTATAACGGGCCACGAGGTGATCTCACAGCACTTTCCCGTGATACTAACGCCACACAAATTTGCCAATAGGCCAGTCCACTTGACGCGCTCGAACAAATTTTCATGGTAGCCGTGTTCCCTGCATACCGAGCCCTGCCCCTCGACTGGTTTCGATTTCGGATCTGCTAAAGCGCGCAACATACACAAGCCCACACAGAGTGCAACGGAAACCGCAGGCTGTGGTGGAGGAGAATCTTCTTTGAGTTTGCGGTAAACATCAAGGTGATCGAGAAGCATATAGTACCAGTCTGTGTCTGATGCCGATAACGCGTATTCCCAAAGGCGAACAGCTGGGTAGAGGTTCATGGGAATTATCGTTGCGATGTGGCTTCTGGTAGTCGCCTCTAAGCGTTTTTTTCCAGGGACTAGCTGGATTCTTTCGAGATAATGAAGACATGCTTGGCTGTAATTATTAGTTTTCATTTAGATAATAGGAGATAAGCGTACCTCTGTTCGAGAAGGGCGTGGGCATCTTGACAAGTCAGGAATGCGAGTCTGGAGGCAAGAGTACCTGTCAGAAAGCATGGAAAGAGCCCATCATTGCGTAGATCGCAGCCTAAAATTCTAAGCACCATCGGAAATTCATCACCCAAAGTCTTAATGGCGCGTGGCTTCCGTGAAATTGGTGGGTGTGGTGCGATCGGCCAAAGTTCCTTGCCGAACATCGACATGAGGTGGAACATGTTATCGTCGAGTGTCAATTTCGGAGAAAGGTAATTATTACCAGTTTCCAAACCAAACAGCAGACGCCCCAGAAGAGCACTACCCTGATCAGACATTCCGTTGGAACTCGTGATAGCCTCTTCAATACTCTCAGGGGATACGTCGACGTCTTCTATAGTATATTCCGATAGCAGTGAAATCCAGGTAGCTACCCGAGACCTCACCTCCGGAATTGCACGCTTACTAGTTGTTAGTTTTGTTACTAAGGTTGACGTTGACGATTACCTTGTATTGTTCAAGCAAAAGTTTTTGGGGATATTGACTCCAACCAAGAACGGATAACAGCGAGCGTTCAGAAGAGCTTAGACCCATTGGTTGTAAGTGTGGTGACAACATCGCGTGTAAATACCAGCAATATTTCCGCACACAACAAAATTCCCTGCGGGTGTCGCCACATAGTTCTGCCAGTGGCCAGGTCCACGGTACATGCTGGAATATAGATTTGTAAGAGCCGTGCTCCGAGCACACCGATTTGTCTTCCTGAATGTGATCCGAAGCTATCGCAACACGCAACATAGACATTCCCACCAAGAATGGCATGAAAGGACTTCCTATGGAAGGCGGTTGAGTGAGACGCTGATAGATGAGGCCATTGAGATAATCGTGGTACCACTTTGTCATAGACGGCGATAACACGTATTCCTCAGGGCGAGTTTTTCTGTAGCGGTATATGGGAATAATCGCTGCAATTTCTTGTAGGATACTCTGGTCGACCCGTTCAAGTGAGATATGTTGAAAACAAGCATCACTACAACTGTTAGCGTTACTCTAAAGTAGTAAAGTGGGAGATCGAAAGTTTTTCTCTTCGCGATCGACCGGTGTAAAACTTACATCTCTGTGAGGAGGTTGGTAACATCCTGACAAGGCAAGAGTGTTAGCTGAGGGATAAGCCAAGTACATGTTGTAAGGTGCTTGACTTTCTCCAGATTACAGCCCAAGTACGCCAGCACATGTGGATATTGAGACAGCGGAGTGGGTAGAGAGGATAGCTTTGGTGGTTCTGAAGACACGCGCCTACCGAACATGTTCATGAGTTGAAACATGTTATCGTTCACCGTAGAGTGGGCATCAAGTTCCTCCTCCACCCCTTCCCCAACCCCGGCACCTGCGAATAGACGTCTTACAAGAGCGATGACCTGATGAGACATCTCGTTGCGACTGTCGAGGGCTTGTTCGATTTGCTTGGGGGTTACTTCGTCGCCCGATATCAGCCCTAACCAGAAGGCCGATTTCTCCCTCGCCTCCTCACGCGCGCGCTTGATAGTTGTTAGCTTTGTCACCAAACGCGAAGTGAACGACTACCTTGTATTCCTCAAGCAAATGTGTTTGTTGAATGAGTTGCATGATAGGTTGCAAAATAGAATAATGTCGGTAGTGCTAACAATGGCGGAGGCAGAGCAACGAAGTCGCGAGAAGCAGCGGAGATAGTCGCGAGTGGTCATAATGACCAGAGCCGGGGCGTGGGAGGAGGGGGGGGGGGAATGATCCTAGTCGGGCAGAGCCAGGGGGGGAGGTATGATCCTAGTCGGGCAGAGCCGGGGGGGGCTATGATCCTAGTCGGGCAGAGCCAGGGGGGGAGGTATGATCCTAGTCGGGCAGAGCCGGGGGGGTATGATTTTAGTTAACGACCAGGGCAATCGTGATGGACAGACATTTGCCCAGCAAATTCCTCCACCTGTTTCGCCGTCCAAACTCAGCTATGGCGAATTTCTGGAAAACTGCTTTTCTTGAGCAGGGTGACAAGCTCGAAGCAAGTGAAGAGCAGAAGCATCTTTACGATGATTTCCATTGTTTCGATATCTCCCCCATTCAGGATACGATCGAATTGAGTCTTCACATCCGTGTTCACAAAGATCTCTGCCGTGGGGAACCTCAAATCCCCGATTTATTTATTAATTGGCCCGGGGGCGGATTGGTGAGCATGTCACGATCTCAAAAAGCACCAATGTATGCTAATCAAAACAGTGCACGGGCGCAGAGCCCACATACGCGCCGTGGTATCACTCCTTCTACAAAGACGTCCATACCAGGACTACAATCATAGTTGATATGCGTTATCCGCTCCTTCCTGAAAGCTCGTGCAATGTTCTCAAAGAATATGTGCATGCGGTCTTGCGATATCTTGGCACCGAGACTGCAAGGTTCGAGAGAGAAATCACGAGTCGCTATCCCTCTATGCTTTCGAAAGTTCGAACAGATAAGGTATTTGTGACCTCGGAGAGCGCGGGAGCCATTCCAGCCTGGCTGACATGGCTTCTCTCGTGTGGGACTGGTGTCGAAGTTTACTCCATGTCCTACAAATATCCGTTGTTCAAACACTACATACGACTAGAATACGAAGAATTTATGGGTCGGCGATATGAAAAGGATAAGATACAGAAGGTTGCAGTAGAAATTCTTGCTCAAAGATACACATCACCCCTTCAGCTCCTACGAAGGGGCTCCTTTCCCGTTGAAGGAATGGGGGCCGCTTTTGGCCTCTCAACGACCTTATGTGCGATGATCATAAACGACGGAGACAGGCAGACACGCTCCTTATGGCAACTAATATTTATGGGCTGGTCTGTGTTGCAAAACATGCAGGCAATGGCGGGCGAGGACTATTCATCGACCGGAGCATGTCAGAACCCGGACCCAGAGGCAAACATTGCGAGTCCCCGGACAATTGTCAGAAAAGCGGGGGAAAGAATGATTGAAAAGGTTGGGGAGAAAAAATTGATTGTAGAGTATGGAGAGCAGGATCGTGAGATACTAGCTGAAAAAGCTGGTGCAGCGCAAGTCGCGCAGTTTGGCCCTCAGTTTGCACCAGAATCGGATGCATTCGTGATCAATCTGGATCCCCCTACGATGAGAAAGCCCGACTATTGCCCAAAAATTAGAATCGTCCACGGATGTCAAGACAAGCATGTGCCGCATACAGATACCGAAGATTTCCATCGACTAATATCAATCCTCTACTCGGACCCGGACATCCACTGCATATACGCTGAAAACAAGGCTCATGCTTTTGCCTACAACGATCGCGGGCAGGAGATAATGGAACTGACAGAAATCCTTCGCGCGGATGTCGAAAGCCTCCATCAGTTCTGGCTGTCATTGATGTAGAACGAGTCCTTCAGGCTGTGTATCGGTCTTTCATAGCCAACCGGTTCCTCTGCTGCTGTGCTAGAAGCATCTCCCATTTTCATAGCCTCTAAGGAAACCACCATTTTCTCTATCATCACCAAAAAAGAATCATCTTCGATATATCTGCTCATGATGTGAAGACTGTCGTTGATTTTGGTCAGGTTATTGCTTATATTCATTAACAACTCTCCGTGAGCCTTCGTCTTGGTGGCTGCAGTATTAACTCTCTCCCTAAACTGCCTGTGTATTAGCGTGGATATGGATATCGAAGCAATGTAAATTGGTCTGACCTTTTCACGAGCACTACGACGCGCCTCCAACCCGTTAATGTTGGTATCGTTTCGAGGGAGTTCCGCAGCTGGGTTGATCTGTTGCTTTTTGCTTGCTTGTACTTGGCCACATGGATGCGGAGATGACGACCGTTTGACGCGACGGTTTGCCTGGGGCAGCTCAGCTCTTGAACCGCCTGAAGGCGGTGGAGAGGTGACAGGATCCATCATTGCTTCGGAGTAGAAACGTTGAGGAGGTGACTGCATGGGCTCAATGGACTGGATTTTGGATTTACATTCGGGTGGGTGGTCCAACAGCGGGTCTTATACAGCATCATAACCCTGCGACATAATCTTCTCTGTTAGGGCGCCCTTGTTTTGGAAACAGCTGCGCATCGGTAAGAAGCACAGACCACATGTGCATTCAACTAGGTATGCGAAGACAATTTTGCAAGGACCCTATGCATGGAGCAGGTACATTCAAGCAGGAACTTCTGGCCAATTACACCATGTTAGGCAGATACGGTCTTCTTCCGGTGAAACAAGGCTGAAATTTGAAGCTTTTTGCTCGAGAAGCCTTGAAGGACTATCATTCCATGTCATTGATATATTAGCCCGCCTTTGGCCGGCACAAGTTGCTTGACGCACTCGCCAGTATTCCACACGACGCTAAAACCCCACCACAACTTTAGTCATGCGTCCCTATGCACGGACCACCTCACGATCTTCCTCGCAAGCCACGTCACTTTCACGCCGTACAAGGACAAGACGCCCTCCAGCTACAATGCCTTCTATCCGAATTACTAGATTTCCTGGTCTGGAAGAAAAGATTGCGGAAGTGCGCGCTGAGATTGTTCAGGCTGGTGAAGACGCAAAATCCGCACCTGGGCAACCATCAAGATTCGATCTCAGCAAATTCCACGGCGTCGAGAGTTTTGTGCGCACTCTCTGGGGAACCAAGGTACCTCTACAACACTTCTCAAGCTTGCTTATTACTAACCAACTGTTAAGAAATTCTCTCGGTCTGGCGGAGCCGGGGTGCTAATCAGGCCTGGCAAGACCGCCCAGTTTGGCCCGAATCTCTGTTGGCTCATTATCATAGTTGAGATGGGGGATTCTACAAAGTTGAGAATCAACGGCGTAGAGATGGATGTCAATGTTGCCGATGTTTTAGTGTGTGAAGACTCGACTGCGTCTTGCGAGGTAGCGTCTGGGTCCCTAATTGCTTGTGGATACGCCTTCGAGCGGTGAGGGCATCCACTCATTTAAGTCGCACATCATTTGGTCCCCTAGTCCTATGTTAGTCTGCTTCGGCGATGTGTTTAGACCCACTACGTACATAATTCTGTTGGGTTTGAATCCTGCGGCTTCAGTTTTCCTCCTACCAGCGACTCGAGATCTTGATTGTCTAGATAAAGACGAAACTGGCTTGAAAGAAGTTTGATATCGTCGCTGTCATTCCACGCCTTTAACAATTCCTTTGTTGGCCATCCTCGGTCCATCGAATCGCATACTACATTCCACCTATCGCTCAGTATGAAAAGCAAATCACCCATATTTTGGTCGAGGAAAGAATTCACGTGTTGCCCGCGTTTCCACTTTACCGTGCTCTTGTGATTCCGCAAATCTTCTTTACGATGTTGAACATGAAACTCCCAGCAATCCTGAACGTGCTTCATTCGGCGCATTATGGTTTCCCTTATTTTATCCGACCCGACGATCCCCCTAGCTATGTTCACGCCGTTGGTGAAGATGTCTGGAAATGATTTCAGTACATCAGGTTCTAGTCGGTTTCGAGTTTTGATCATCTCGAGAGTCGTGCCCGCGGATGCGGATGTCATATGTTCGTTCATCTCATCATTGTATGACGTGGCGGATGGGATCTTGGCGAAAGGCTCTGCAAGGTTGTTTGGTACGACGGGTTGCGGTTGATCTGGAGTTTCGTTAATCTCGATGCTCATGGGTTAGGACCTAGTGAGGTGCTCACCGTTGCACTGTGATATCAAAGTAGTCGCTATGTGGGCATTCACCTTTAACAGGAGCGGCATAAAATTAGCTAATTGGGAATTAGGTGTCTGCAAAATCGTCTCCAGAGCAGTCTCGACACTGTTAGAAGCCATCTAGGCCGGAAAGGTGATAAAGATTGTTCAACGGAGAGTGTTGTACTGTGTAGCAAACACCAAGGCCAAGGCAACGGCGTGATCAAGCTGATCAAGCGCGCCAGGGTGTGAACCGCAAGTACTACCAACACGAGCTGATATCCGTAGATGCCACGATGGATTCGATTTGCAAGTGGAAGGAGAGCAAGCAGGTCGAGGGTGAGACTTGCGACAAGGAGGTGGGTTGGGTTAGGTTGGGTTGGATCAAGTCAGCGCAAACGGCAGGCCAAAGAACGGTGTTGAAAGGCGGAACAGGCGGAGTTAGATCCAGATTTGGGCAGAGGGTGTCATAGACAGAGGAACTTTGATGCATAAGAGTGATGGTTACGAATGAGTACTATCGGATGCCCATAGTCGGGGGGGAGGCCAGTCTAATTCTGGGCGACCATAGTCAAGGGGGGGGGTCTAATCCTGGGCGACCATAGTCAAGGGGGGGGGGTCTAATCCTGGGCGACCATAGTCAGGGGGGGGGGGTCTAATCCTGGGCGACCATAGTCAGGGGGGGGGGGTGGTCTAATTTTGTCTCTGCTGCTGAACAAAAGCATTGCGAGTGAGAATAGTAGACACAGTTCACCTGCAATACCCAAACTTACTTCCTTTCAACTATGTACCAGTACGGGATTCTCGTTGCAGTTATTGCAATTCACCTGCTTTACTGCATTGTCTTTGCTATCCAATCCTTCTTCTCACCGCACTTGTGTAGACTCCTCGAATCATACACCCACACGCCAAGATTGCTATACGAACACACCTTGGAGAGGGCCTCCAGGTACAATGTACCACGCTCTTTCCACTTATCTGTGATCGTTCTTATATTGTTCCAAATAACTTTACTCATTATCGCGATTGCGCTCGAGGAATACAATGGGATCCGCGATGGGCTCGTCAACGCCAGCACGGTGTTCGGAACGGTCGCAGTTTTAGTAAGTTCAGCGTTGAATGAGTGAGCAAAAGTTGATCGTTTGCAGATTACATACATCGACCTCTACACTCCTCTCAGCCATCGCGAGCGCCTATTCGGAATACCAAACAAATACTTCCACGTCGTTCCTTTCGTTCCTTGCGTAAGCCTCCTCGTATTGCCGATCGATTACTTTGTTGTCAACCAAGTCTCAGCTTGGTATCCGATATTCTTCCTAGTGTTGATATTCCTCTGCGTCATTACAATGCTCATCATTGGTTTCGAATGGAAATATTCATATATTCCGTGGCTGCTAGGACTTCTGATGATTGCGGCTGCCGTTGGCTTGGTTGCTTCAACAGCCACAGAGAAGAGCGCGGAATGGAGCAAAACGTACACCGTAACGTGTCTGGCAGTCATTCAAGTAACTTTTGTCCCATTGGATTTATCTCAACGACTGCCTACTCTCGTAGAGCACATAGTATTGGCTAAATCCCGCGGAAAGGAAGTGTTGCTGCTTATGGAAAAGTATGAGAGACGGTGGGGTTCGAGGGACGTGACTGCACTTGAAGTCTACATACATCTGGATGCCCAACAAAGGAGTCTGATTTTGGAGGTTTGCAAGGAACCCGATCCATTAGATACCTTAGAAAAGGTGCGTCTCAGCTTAGATACAGGACTAGAATGGGGGCCTACAGATTTGTTTCGCCTCCAAACTCTCGAAGTAAGTAAGTTGCTTGTCTTATTCTTACACATCTTCGCTAAACTCTCTAGCTGCAACTGCTACGTGCCGTTAGCGGCCAGTCGGAATTATTTTCGTACAACTGGGAAGTTGAGCACAACAGCTGGCGAAATTGATTATTGAAAATATTGCGTCCTTAGTTTTTCTTACTCTGGAGATGTTCGTAGCAGTTGTAACTCGAAATCAAAGTAGCTGAAATTAGATTTATTTGCTACATATGCCAAAGGGTTGAATTCTATGCCGTCGCCGCCTTGTTTCCTTTCCGATTTCATCGCGAGAGACTTCATCCATAGCTGTAACGCCACTTTCCCTCACTGACAGCATAGGGTGAAGGATGTGCGTCAGAATAAGAAAGTATAGCAGATCAGCAGCGGCATTTCCGAAGTTGGATGCGCCATTAAATTCTCGTACATATTCATTACGTCCACTCTGCGTCCATGGTCATCAGTCCATGGTCATCCTGGTAGCCGTGTGTTTCCACCCATGATTTATTGGCTTTATGGTCCATTGCGCCGCATCCTTGTTCAACTAAACTTATCATGGCTTATTTGCGGCGCCAGCACTTCTGATTCTTCTCAAGTTCCAGAATTTATACTGTTGTATGCGATAGACTTAGTGGATTTGTGGAAAGTAGCAAGTAAAAACGAGTTTTTGCAGCCTGAGGGCTTTGGCATCTTCAAGGGATGATTCCGAACAATGAGCGTTTGATTACAAAAGAAAGGTGGATACAAATGAAAACGAAAACGGTCGTTGAGACCTGGACCCATGCAAATTTCCCTCCCTCCATAGCCTTCAGCAGCTTTTCCGACATTTTTACTCCACATGTGCGGGTACGTTCGTCTTGTCACTGCCCATATTATCGTCCTTGCTCATCTCAATGTCCTTGCTCATCTTAATGTCGCCCACCTCAATGTCCTTGCCCACCTCAATGTCCTTGCCCACCTCAATGTCCTTGCCCACCTCAATGTCCTTGCCCATCTGAATGTCTTTGCCCATCTGAATGTTCTTGCCCAGCTCAGCGTCCCTGTTTGTGAGCGAATTCTTTATCGGCGAGCGCGTACGGGTTGCAAGAGCAGCGATGATAGGCATTATTTGCTTCATCCATCGCTGGATGCCCAAAGCAAAAAGAACGACGATACTGCATATAATATGGCTCTTTCTGTGTCAGCAGGAGTTGCTACTTGCAGCAATAACTTACAATTGCTAGCCAGTATTCGTCGCGATAGAAGCACAAAACTACTATGTCGGCGATCGAAATTACGCCATAGACCACACAGTTCACCAAGGAAACGTCCCTGATTTTTTCGTGGTTTTCTCGAATGCGATCGGTCTGGATTCGGCGGTTGTGGTGCCAAACCATATACCCAAACAGGATACTACCAGACATATGGAGTAAAGAGCTTCCAGCGTGAGCCGTCAGGGCTGCCTTGTTGTGAGAGTTTTTCGTGTAAGAAAGACCAGCCCCGATAACTTGGACAACTAATATGGCCAAGAGATGATAGGTCGCATATGGAAAGTAGATTTTCGCTATATGAATCCACAGAGAACCCTAAACATTGTTTAGTAGTGACACTACATGCATGGTTAAAAGAGTAACAAACCTGGGCAGCCAACTCAAAGAGACCTGATAGAAGCAACAATGATAAGAGAGTATGATCAGGCAGGTACTTTAGTGCAACTGCTAAGTAGACAAAAAACCCGAGCACCAAAATACTGAACACCGCAATCCACCCCCATTGAAACTTTCGAGACAGCTTGTTGAGGATCGACCATGGACCGCATATATGTATTGATGATAGAAGGACAACAGCTACCATCAAGGAAATGGCTGCATATTTGTTGTGTACAGACATTCTGCGGTTAATAGTCTGATTGCAGGGGATGTAGGCAATGCAGGACACCGGTGAAGGACGGAGGAATGCGGTAATATGAAGGGCTCCTCAGCAGTGTTAGGAGGTGCGTCATATAACAATTCGAATCATTGCAATGATCCCTAGCCAATCTTCACAAGACTGGATGAGGGATGCGTCGCTTCTCAATTCAGACTAATATCCAGGGGCCTGGTTTCGGCTGGGTACCCGCGGAAAGCCACATAATCCACATATAGCATAGATCGAGGCAGGCATTTGAAAGGATCAGCACCCTTGTACTACGGCTTGTTAATGCATGCTGGTGTGATGAATAGACATTGATCAATCCTTCAACATTCTGGTACCATCTAGCCGCGTTAGTGCGGCACAATATTTTTCCTATCCGTGCTCCCAAACACTTAACATGGCAGAAATCAGCAATAATGTTTCTCGTCAACTGTCTCTATTGTGTGCTGTCTGCTTACATCGAAAACGTGTTGAAGCCTCAAGTGCTCTGAAATGTTTTACCGGTCTGTGCTTAGTAATGAAGGGTTCGGTTATCACGTGCTAATAGCGGGGCACATGCACTGGTCAAACTGGTGGAATATATCGGTTCATAGCAACTTTCAACCGTTGGGCATCATCAGGCACGGTTTATCGCACGACTTACTGAGCCTGTCTTTGGCATTTGAGGCATCCCTTTTCTTTGCGACAGTCGCAGACCCTACAACAAACCTGAGCGATTATCACTATTTTACGGCGTGCGTAAAGCCTCGTAAGTCCAGCGCTCCATGAGGAATGCTACCTTCTCATTAATAACTAGGTCTACCTTTCCGCATACCCTCCGCACACCCTCTGCATTCCCACCGCATTCCCACCGCATTCCCACCGCATACCCACCGCACCCGTATAGCATCGACCGATCGACCGTCGACCCAGAGCATGAGTACTGAGAATGGGAGAAAAGCTTTAGATGGGGAGAAAGTCTGGATCAAAGCAGAGCAATTCAACATAACAGAAGACATGACCATACACGTCACTGGAAGAGGGTCATGCGTTGTTCTAGATAGTAAAAGAAGTGTAGTTGCCTCATTCAGTGAGGGAAGTGCAAGTGTTAAAGACGGTTATCGGTGCGACGTAATGCAGGCTCATGTATATTTTACGAAGGGCCAATAAAAGGAGAGAGATTTGAATGTACTCAGGAGATTTGCATATTTCGCCTATTCCTCCCCCATTCCAAGCATCAGCAAGAGTTTCCAGCCACTCTCGTAATCGAGCTTGATCTGGAAAATGGCATCTTCGGGAGCTTGTTTAGGTATGCATAATGAGAGGCAGTTCGTAAAGAGTCCGGAACCCATCTCCATTTCCCATGACCGACTCTTCTTCATAGCCTGGAAAAAGAAGTCAGGCAGGCTACTAAGCCGCGTATGCTTTACTGCAGAGAACGCGACGTAATTATTCGTCCCTAACAAAATTAGTAAAGACTGAACCTCGATTTAGCGTCACTGTACAAACCAAGGGTCTGGAACCCAGAACAAGCAATATTTGGAAATGGTTCTGATAAGCTGGACTTAGGCGAAGGCAGCTGTTCCACTTGGCTACGTCTCCTTTTTAAAGTACGTTCAAGCTCTAAAACGCGACTTAGCAGGACGGCCAGTCATCGTCAATAGCGTTTACCTTTTGAAGACCCAGCGCTGTGAATTCCTTCGCAGGTCCCTTCAGACGATAAAGGATACTCTGATTCGTGCGAGTTCTGACAACTGCCACTCCGTTCTAGTTTGGTTTGAATGAATTGCGATGCGAACGCGTGGTAGTCTAGGTATAGATCAGTCGTTATCGATTCTGTTATGGGGAGGTAAAAATACTTTTGAAGAATGTTTGTGTGTCTTCGCGCCTAGGAACGTTCCTTATGATTTTCTGAATTTTGTCTGGCGTTATCCAGTCCGAAGGAAGAGCATGGGCTTGCACAAAACGCTGTACATTTGCTATAACCCAATCAAAGCGCTTATCTGGCAAAGAAGCCAAATATT
Source organism: Periconia sp. R9002 (assembly GCA_023627715.1). Lineage (NCBI taxonomy): Eukaryota > Fungi > Ascomycota > Dothideomycetes > Pleosporales > Periconiaceae > Periconia > Periconia sp. R9002. The sequence continues at coordinate 5,179 of JAMAHW010000198.1, read as the reverse complement.
GAACAGACAAGGTGCAGAATATCAAGGGTACAAACTCTAACTGCTGCAGCCTTGACCATCTTTGACCATGGGGTGATTTTAATAGTACTTTGATGTTGAACGTCATCTTTCGAAGCGGCAATTGTTTGTTCTCTTCGATCAGGGATCTGAGACCTTCGAATTCTTCTTGGGCTCCTAAACCTGTAGAGATGTCGGATATCCTGGACTTTAGTTCTGCTAGGTGAGAGCCACCAAAATTGACAAGCCGATCACGGATGTTATCCAGTTGCTGAATCATTTCTTCGCACATGATCGGTTAAACAGAAGAGAAGGTAGTGCAGGGCTCAGAACTCGTTTGGACTTGGGTCGCCCTATATCCGAACTGCTTGCGCTAGGCGTTCGGTAACTGAACTGCTTGCGCTAGGCGTTCGGTAACCGAACTACTTGCGCTAGGCGTTCGGTAACTGAACTACTTGCGCTAGGCGTTCGGTAACTGAACTACTTGCGCTAGGCGTTCGTAACCGAAGCACCGTACGTCGTGCGCTAGGATTTAACCGAACTGCTTACGCTAGGCGTTCGTAACCGAACTATGTTGCACTACATCCACCTACTCCCTTTCTCAACCGGGGGACTTAACAGAACAGAACGAACCAGGATGTGCTGTAGAGAGTTCTGTAACGCGGAACTCCCCCAGTATATCGCAGCCAAATCAGCAAGAATAGTATGGGGCTGCTTCTAACGTCGGATGATGGAGCGGGCAATGCCAATTTTAATATTAAACAAAGATTACATTCCTTTGCTGCTATAACCACCGTTGACAGTTTCAATAATGCCTTCTCTACTTGGTACATCTGGTCTCCACCGTCGTCCATGCTTCCTCGTCACCGTGTACTGCTATTAATACCAATCTCTCATTAGCCCGCTACTATTCACATCTAATATCCTGCAACTATGCACTCTCTTTGCGGTTTCATCACTAGGAGCTGCGAAGTTCCCATTCTAGGTCGTCATAGTGTCTTTGACCAGATTCCAACGGGCCTCCTGTTGAAGTGGCCGTATTTGGTAGCGGGTGCAGAAGATGCACGTCATCCCTCATAAGTCGTCTAATTGCTTCAAGCACGTGTCTGTGGAGCAAGATCGGCACTGTAGAGACAGTCTGTAGAAGAACGCTTACCTGAAAATGTTAGTATTATAGGGGCCTGGTGTGGGTAAGTTGTCTTACAAATATGACAGTTTGACGAAAGACTTTAGACTGATTTCTCTCCGAGGTAGCAAAGACTACCGAAGCTGCGATTAGCTGGAAACACGCTACAACAGCGTTGCATGCCACGAAATGTTTTAAAAGGCGTCGTCTTGGGATATCAGATGCTTTTAGCCAGCTCTCAAAAGTTATCATGGTCGTGACAGTGTAAAGCCACGCTGCCCGTAAAAGTGAAATATACGGGGTTTTGTGTCTATTTCTGGGATTTTTAGCAAAGCCATCATCAATTTTAAATATTACGTACGGTGTATCATAGAACAAGTCGATAGCAAACAATAGAATAGCAATCCAGGATGCCCCAACGCACTCTGGGGAAAAATACAACGTTCTTAGAAGTCTAGAAAGCTGGAATAGCGAGTCAGTAATGTTGTGGTTGATGGGACGGCTGAGGCATACATTTGTTGAAGCGAAGAGATGCACGACCCACGCAGCTATTATTTCATCCCACCAGACATTATGTTTAATTGAGATAGCTGTGGTAGCAATGCTTACTCCACTGAGTGACATCGTTGCGACGGTTAATATGATGGATACGTATTTCTCGTACTCCGGCCGATGTTGTAGGGCCAGATCCTTCCACGCAAGAATGAGACACAAACAAAAAACGACGACGTAACAGGTGAATGAGGAAACAAAAAATAGAATCAAAGCTGTGTTCATCTTGGGCATGTTTACTACATAGTGGGGAGACGCGACCTACTTATTCACCTTATTCACACCACCCCTGCGCGCCAAGCACGTGGGCCTCAAAGGATTCATGTCCCTGTCCATATCCACTATTCATTCCCACAATTATATACGAAATCTCTCACTCGTGTCAAATTTCGTCAAACATGTTATCGAACCCATGATGGTAGAAGTATAATGCGCACGGTGGCTTCGTATAGTTGCGTTCCGTTCCAGTTTGGTCGTTGGACGTGTCGACTTAGAATGGTGGAAGATAACAATAAAGCACATTTCGAAACTTTCTTGCTCCCTTGCTAGATACAGATCTGCGCAAAACTGACTTATGTCCTGCTGCTACGCCTCATGTATATAAGTAGCCCATATCGCCTGTCTCCAGGGCAATCTGTACATAAAAATGAAGCTCTATAATCTTTGCATCCTATTCACCAGTGCTGTCGCTCATTCATGGGCAGAGAAGGCTACCTTGTCTGCTCAGGATGAGCTCACATGGCCAGCGGGCCATCCTAGGGGAAATGGTGGGTGTGCATTTAAAATGCCCATCTTTGTATTAACAGTTCTAGTGCCCCGACATTCTAGCTTGTTTTCTGATGATACTATGACGCACCTGCTGCCACCAAGCGTTCGGGAGAACAATGTATTAGAAGACGGTGATCTCATCTGTAAAGACACGCAATCTACCTACAATCATACTATTGAAAGTCCCCCTCTCCATGCCTCTCCCGCAAGTATCATAACGCTAATGTATCAAGAGAACGGACATGTAACACAAATACATTCTACACCGCATAAGGCATCGTCCGGGCTGGTTTCGGTGTATGGCACTGCTAATCCTCAACCCTCTGATACTTTAAGAGGCGTACAAAAGCACGGTCAGTTACTGGCTCGCGCACCTTTCGATGACGGGAAATGCTACCAGATCAATAACACTCCTGAGTCGACTCGAAGGCGTGCGCTTCCCCAAAGGAAGCATTGGGATTTCGAGGGAGCCGATTTATGGTGTACCATTGCTGTTCCTTTGCCATCAGACTTGAGAAAAGGAAGCACATACACTTTGTATTGGGTATGGGACTGGCCAAGTAGTGAAGGGTATCGTCACATAAAGACGGAGATTTATACTACGTGCTTGGATATTGTTGTTGGGTAGAAAGCAAACTAAAATTGTAACTATGTACACAGTGGCCTAATACACTACCACACTCACAACATCTTCATTAGACTAGATCATAGTGAGTGCTGAAATCCTATGCGTAACATCATCTCGTACCTTTTCTGGTGGCTGGGTGGAGTTGGGATCTGCCGAGTTGTATACCATGCACTCCCCTGCGTATCGGACTGTGATGTAGATTTCGGCATTGGCGATATTGACGAGTTGACTGGCTTTGCGAAAGAGCGTATTCGTACGAGCTCGTAGGTTTGGTGCCTGACTCCGAAAACCCTCATCCTTTGGTGGTGTTCGATTGCGGATAGTTGCTTCTAGGCTGTCTGATTGCAACACCTTGTGGATGCGGGCGCGTTTCGCCACCGGTGCGTGAATGCTATGACTGCTGTCAATGCTATGGCGTCTTTTAAGTTGATTGACGGGAGGCGGAGTGCTTCGCATTGGCGGAAGAGGGACTGGAAGTAAGCGTGTCCCTTCCCCAGAGACAGTGGGCATAGTAAAGGGTGGGAGTTTAGTGTGGTAGTTCATAGTCGTCAATCTAAACAGTAGTTGTCTCGAGATGAATAAAAAGAAGCGCTTGATAATTGTAATTGATATTTCAATTTACCACTCATCCGGCTGGACAATTTATACTACATAGAAGGCTATGGTGACTGATAACGGAAACTAGTAATCGGTTCTTGTCCTGCTGGCGCAGCCAAACTCATCTTAGAAACCGAAGACAGGAACCTGTAGCTATGCAGAAACCAGTATTCAGTTCCTGTCACTGCTGGCGCAGCCAAACTCAATCAGAAACATCATCTACGCGCCGACTCTGTCTTGGCTGGCTATAAATGACCTCCAGTGCTGCGCTACGCCACATGCGCCACCGGCGCTACGGGGGAACGACACCCCGATTCCGGCTTGGCATTCACAGAGGAAGCCTGAGAGCTCACCCCCCACTACAAACAATGCCGCCGCGTCAGACTGTCACAGAGTAGCAAGCCTGCTGGCTTTATAGAATGGATGGTTATAATGAAATGAGATTCTGGATTCTTTGACTATCAATGTCCTAAGTTTTTGCGCTGTCCTCTTTAACTAACATTGAACTCTCCTCTAGTACCTGGTTGGTATCGAAATCATCAATCCTTGTTTGTAGACTCGGCATCTTCATCTTTTTGCTGTTTTCGCTGTTTTCGCTGTTTTCGCTGTTTTCGCTGCAGCCGTCACTAGATGTTTCTCGGGCACGTTTCGCTCGGCGAGGACCAAGTGGAGGGATACCGTGGATAGTAGTTGCATGTTGCCAGAACAATTCCTTGGATAATAACGCGTCATTGCATTTTGGGTGTGGGCAAATCTCCGGTAGGTCATCTAGATGTTCTTCCATATGCTTGTGTAAGAGGTAAGTGTCAGGGTACTGTTGACACCGGACGTGCAGAGGTGAGGCAGTATCACCAAGGCAAAACAGGCAGTATGCGGCCACTATCACCAAGCCTTTGTCCTGAATTAGTCCACAGAAATCATTTAAGTCCTCCAGGTGCGTGCGAAGATGATCCGACCATGACATGTCAGATATCAACCAACAGTTGTGCTCGTAGCAGTAGTGACGTCTCGTAGTGACGGTCCATTCAGACGGAACACCATGCTCTTTCCCTATGTGCACAGCGAGATCCTCGTGAGAAGCTGCTATAAACCCACAACGATTCCATAAGCATTGGTGTATACGATTCGACTTAAGGTGGCAAGTGACGTGCGAGGAACACGAGCTAGCCGTGCGCGATCGAAATGAGTGACTGCAGTTATTCCACCGGCAGATCTTAAGGATTGATTGAAAATGTAATTGAATCTCCTTCGTCTGATATTTGATACGAAACTGCCGTGCACAGTCAAGCAGGTGTCTGTTTACACGCTCCGGCCGCTCCCTATCAAAATTAGTCAAGTAGATGCTGATTTGGGAAGGGCACGTACATCTTCAATAGGCTCTCACAGTAAGGGCATGCGTCGCCTTTTGGTGGCTCAACACCTGCGTAGAATGTCCTTCGCTTTGCGGGGTTAGCCATCCGCTGCAGAGTCTCAACACATTCACTGAGCTTTGCCGAGGTTGTTGAATAGAA
>JAMAHW010000197.1:0-18776 GCA_023627715.1 Periconia sp. R9002 | reverse complement strand
CATGATGGCGAGATGAAAAGCTAAACGAATACTAGACTCTGATGGAAAAATGAACAGATGAAGCTTGAGAGTAGTACAAGCGGGCCTCTATAAGCGCTTCATATAACCATCTCTTCACTCATCAAAGCAGCCAATCCCACAAATAATTTATCACGTTTCACACGACCTAAACCGGAAACAGGCACTACAATCTTCTTCTCCATACAGCAGCCTGCTAAAACAAGCCAAAGTAGCGGATATAATTAGCCAATTGCTTAAGCGGACATGCTCTGTCGTAATGTGAGACGGAGCTTGCAGTTCCGCGCGAATAGAGTTCAGTCGCTAAACCAGTTCAAGCGATGAATTAGCAAGGCTATGACGCTAGGAAATGGGCGAAGATCCGGGCTTTGTGGCTGTGTGGGTGCGCACCGACAGGTTGAAATGAAACACAGGAAGGGTCGTGAGACCTTGATGACGCTGCTGGCGAAGCATCTCCGATGCGCAGCAGACTGAAATTGATCAGCGGCCGCTGGCGCGACTACAGAACCCCGAGCGTCAGGCAATCTACGCTAGCTATATGGCCCGATTTGTCTGTTTTTATCTGCGCATCATTGCAGACGAAGAAAGTCAGATAGACGGATCTCTAACACAAGCAGATCAAGCTGTGGACGTGGACGTGGACAGTGCAACCATCAAGTCCAAATCGGAATTATCCTGTATGCGGTCACCTACACGGTCCTCACTCAGTGTTCTATCAGGGTGCGATTTGAATTGTCTGAACGGTAAATGTACGTTTCAGATTAGCTTTTTCTCAGGTAGAGAATCTTTCAAATTAACCCAGCAATGAGCGAACTCTACGACGCCCGAATAAGTCAATGCAATTTTTCCTATCCTCTCGTACACGCAGATTACATAGCTCAGTTTAATTGCAGGGTGCTGCTGAGCTGGGTATGAAGCTTTCAAAATCTACTTCAACCATAGCCAAAGCATTAGTCGTTAGGAGCCAAATATCTTGCTACATATTTATTTACCTAGCTCCTTGAGAACACTTCAGCACCATCTCTTAGGACGCAAGCGATATAGATTACGCCAGGCGATTAGGTTGGCAGAACATTCTCCGAAACGATAAAAAACTCATTCTCAAGATGAATTAGGGCTGAACATTCTCTTTAATCAATTCTTCGATGGAAGGAGTGGCCCATTGCTCCAGCGGGAGCTGTCCCACATTTTGGGCCTGCTCATAGAACTTCCGGAATCTTTCTGAGAGCTCGCCCTCATCAAGCAATTCCACCATTTCCTTCATCCGATAACGCTGGTTGCAAAGATGCCACGTCACGTAGCCATGCATGAAAGTGTGGATCGGTTTGGAAGCCTTTGCGCTCTTTTCTCTGAATACGCATGTGATTCGATCCACTGACTCAAGTGTCTCTTGTATCAGCTTCTGTAGTGCCTCTGATACTGATGTCGTATGTTCTTGCGCAGTTCTTGGCCAAAATCATATCTTCGTGCTCGAATTCTTTGTAGAATGACACGAGGTCGTTCATGAGAACCTCGTAGTACTCTATTTCGGCAATCGCCGAAGTCATTTCGCCAAAGAACTCATGTTCATCATAATCTTTTGATGGGAAAAGTGTCGCGCCCACAGAATGCCCAAGACCAGTGAGCCGACGAAGAAACCAAGGGTACAATCGAGATCCACGGTAGCACCCAAATTTTGCGTTTTCGATCCACAGTCCTTGGTAGTCTAGATAAATCGTTAGCCCCATTATTAACTGGGGTGGACTCTGATTTATAGTCGTACGTGCTACGCACAATATTCAGTGGGCAATAGCTACCGTAATGCCTTGTGGTTGCCAGCGCTTGCTGGTGGAAGAGTTGTAGCCATGGGTGCTCTGGTGATCTACCAGCAAAACAGTCCTCTCCGAATGTGGCCATCAATGAGGAATAGTCCTCTGGCAAGTCATCGAGAAAAATCGTGTAGGTATAGTAGATGATCAGGTCAATCTTCACATCCAACGGTATCGTGCTCCAGCTATACGATACCATCATGACAATGGTAGCAAGCCGAGAACCGAGAAATGCCGGTTCAAGGCTCAAGACCTTCTGGATGTCCGGCTGTGCGAAGTACTGTGCACTCTTCACCCAACAGTGTTGCAGTGTAGTAAGGCGATTGGGTGGGCTGTAGTTCGTATCATTGTAATCAATCTTTTCCATGAGTTGTACAAGCCCTCCTACATAGCTTTCCATAGGAAACACATCAGGTACTAAGGTTTTGGACATTATGTGCTACCTTTTCATTGGTCGTTCCCTAATAATGAGAGCATGTGAAGGGGTCTTTATATAGGATGATTCACCGTTCCCATGCACCAGAACATTTTAGAGTACTCCACCTTTGGGATGCAACTACCTTGAAGTCTATATCGACCGAACCTTCTTCCACCACATCAAATATCCCAAGCAGTAAAACAATGCATTTCTCGCCAATTATTCTCTCAATGATGATCGGGGCAGTATTGGCTGCCCCCGTCGGTCAAGGACCTCAGCGCAAAGCGCTCGAACTCAGAGTAAGCTACACATCTCTGGGATAAACCGGTAAAGGAAGTGCGCAGATAGCTAATGTACTGCTCGTGGCGAAATAGTTCGTAAGTGATTCTGCTCTAAAGTGAAGTCATGACTGTGATTGTGGCAGGTAGCTAACGTAGTGCTACTGACGAAATAGGGTGTAAGTAACCTTCTCCCAAGTAGATTTGCTCTTCTGTTAGCGGTAGATGGCTAACGTTGTAGCACTGACGGAATAGGTTGTAAGTAATTCTCCTACTAAGTAGGCTTGGTTAGCGGCAGATAGCTAACGTAGTACTACCGGCGGAATAGGGTGTAAGTAATTCTTCTTTCCTCTCATAGCAGCAGGAGATAGCTAATATAGTGCTGCTGGCACAATAGTTCGTAAGTAGTTCTTCTGCCAAGCGGACGCCTCCCTATTGTAGTAGTAGACGGCTAATGTAGTGGTACTGGCGGAATAGGATGTAAGTAATTCTTTTGCTAAGTAGATTCCCTCCGGTTACAGTAGATAGCTAACTTAATACTTCTGGAAAAATAGAATGTAAGTAACTCTTCTCCTGAGTGTCACGGCCTGGCAAGCTGGAAGGAGAGCCTCCTTGATACGGACGCCCAGGCCTCCTCTCCTCACACTAAGTAAACTTGCTCCTATGGCATTCTCGTTTTCGTAGCAGAAGCAGATAGCTAACGGAGTGCTGCTGGCAAAATAGCGTGTGAGTAATTCTCTTCCGAAGTAACCTCCCCCGTATCATGGTAACAGATCGCTAACCAACCACCTACTGGCGGAGTAGCGCGTACGTACCTAATTTCCCCAAGCAGTGTTGCTTCGATACATGAATATGGATAGCTGACCTGGTACTCTCTGTGGCATAGGGTGGCAGTGGTGTCCGTAGTGATGAACTTACGGACGTGAGTTATCCTACTTCTAAGCAGACCTGCCCCCCACCCCCCCGTGTTGATCGATAGCTAATGTTTGTTCCTGGCGGTTTAGCCCAAGTGACGAAAATATTCGTTATTAGCTGATATCTCGAGACCCCACGTGTTCGCGAATGTCAAGACGGTTGCCGCTAGCTTGTAAGTTACTGATACTTCTGTAGCGGGAATGTCCAATCTTACATTCCGCTCTGTCGTGGAGGTCTAGTCCTCCAGAAATCAAGCTAATATGCTAACACTAGAAGGTCAATTCTCTAACTCACCAAAAAAGCCCTGCTTACGTGTACCGCAGGAATCCTTGATGGCAACGGTGATTCACTTTCGCCTAGAAGAAACCCTAGGTCTGCGATAAGCAAAAGTGTTTAAATTTAGAAGCTTCCGCGCAACCCTAACCCAATTGCTCCAGCTACTGTGTAAGAGAAAGGAAGATCTTGGGAACATTCCCCGTAACTGTGTATATAGAGCCAGTCCACCCAAGGTTTTGCAGAACAGACAATCAAGATCAATTTTCCGCAGCTCACTCCATCAGCTTGCCACAGTAGGGTTACTGTTATCTCTCCCAACAGCGCTTTGAACCCGTTTCATCCAGGAAAACAAGTACACCGACGCATTAGTCAGGAATATGGCCGTTGTAGGCATTGACTTCCAGAGTGGGTGGGCGAGCATGCTATCATATACACCCAGCATCATGGAAACCGTTCACGCGCGGACATACCTGCAGCAGGAGGTGTTATTGAAAAGTCGTAATCAAGGGCGACTACTCGATGGGTTAATACCGTTGCCAGTCGTTTCCGGCGACCGACTATTGGATACTGTGGATGAGATGCGCATGGGACGGAATTTTATGGGAGGCCCCGAGGCACTGGCTATTGACATTCCCGAATCCAAGTGTTGGTTGAAGCAACAGGCTATGCAAGTAAAGCAACTGCAAGATGCATTCGTCGATATCGATCACCAAACCCGCTGAGCCTCGACAGCCCTTTGCACCTGCACCAAAAAGCTCATGGTGGTAGCATGAAGGGCTTATTAAAGCACTTAGAGGTGTTTTTGAGGGCCTACGTTGAATCATAACAGATTGGAAAACAGGGCAGTGGAAATTGGGGGGGAGTAACATCATCGCAGTTATCAACAATCCAAGGCGTTATTTGTAATTAGTTGCTTGACCTCGAGTGATAAGATTGGTTCATTCAAAGGTGATATTGGTGTACTTTTTTTGTATCTGATTTGTGGACGTGAAACCAACCAATATGAGAAGGAAGTTGATCGTTGGTAACCGAATGTGTGCATCATTAGCGTGCGCTGTGCATCATGGCTTAGGCTTGTTCATCCCGCCATCAATTGGGTGGGCTGGCCCGCATTTCTGAAGACCATGAAAGCTAACGGCATAATCATTACGACTTGAAATCTTGAACTATCTCGGGGTTATACACTTCATAGATATAGTATCCTAGAGTGTATGTGGCACTGCTCTGTCTCTAACCCTTGACGGAATAACTACGGACTTACTTCGGGGTCAATTGACAAAGCATCTTTCATTTCTCGGGCTGCGAAGCAATAGTGACTTCACGCACCTAAATATGCGACACTATCTTGGTAAGCTATTTGAGATAAACGTTGCAACAATCAGAGTGCGTGCGGATTTGTGGGTGATGCGAAGGCAAAGTATTTAGAAAGGACTTTTCCTATTTCCTACAAGTGGGAACGAAAACAAAGCATGTTGAAAAAGACGTACAGACAGAAATCTATCGAACAGAAAATGGCAAAGCATCCTTCTGCGAAAGACAAGAAGTCTGCTCGCAAAAACCTGATAGATCACGTGATGCAGCAGAGACAGATAGGTGGATGACGCGACGATGTCAGCACGTCAGCAGAATTACGGTAATACGTACCCAGCGTCAGTGCGCCCGAAACACATGAACTAGTCGAGAGAGGATACTAATTTCGCTCTTAGCTGTAAATCTGCGTTGCGCACTCGTTTGAAGTTAGCATTGCGCCCCTTCGCGTCAGCAGCAGAAGGACCTCGCTTCTATATCCTAGTGGAGAAGGTGACTGTTCTGAGTGAGCGAACCTTGTAAGCTTTTAGTGTTCCTCTCTATGTGGACTATTCTTTAATTAGAATATAGTACCACGATAACGCTTGTTATTTTAACTCTATTTAAATCTACAACCGTTCAAAATCGTACCTGTATAGATAATGGGAACTGATACTCATCACTACTACGTACGACTGTAGGTTAAGAGTAACTATAGCTACCTAACTTAATTTTGTCTAAAAGTGCCCTTATAGGTGATCCGTAGCGGTCTTTACTTAGAGTATTTAGTTAAAGTTGTATAGTATAGCGCGCAACGCTAACTTTTATAATGCGCGCTATAATTATTTTAAACATAAGGAGCTGTTAAGACTTAGATTAGAGTTCTATAGGCGGACTGGAATCGACGGACTAGACTCGGATAACGGACGCTATGAGGGTATATATTTAAGGTGCTGCTTAGTGTTTCCGCTGCATTCTATTCCCCCGCAGCAACATCGAAGAGAAATTCTACTATTCTATTACTGAATCTTGTGTAATCGATTTTATGGCTCTAATAGACTTATTAGGTAAGAATGGCCCTCAGATTGTCCGGCCGGCCTTGCGGGTCTTAGTGGCGTCTATGGCAATTGTTGATTGAACGCGTGCCGGCGCACAGATTTCAGTAAGATAGTTGGGACGTGGTGGAATACGTTAGCGTTGCGCGCTGCATTCGGGTTGTATCCCGCAAGTGCTTACTAGCGTGAGATAGAACCAGTGCGTTGAGGTCCGATCTGCATACGTACAGTAGATGGGGCTAAGCGCCCTTGCGTAGATCGGCGCGAATGGTGTTTGCAGCTATGTGCAAGGGTGAAGCCGCATTCGCTAGCGACTGTAGCTCCTTCTTCTTCTCCAATTTGGCGATTCCGTACAAGGATCCGAGTGTATTCATACCCGGCCGCGCAGACATTGAGGACTTCGGCGCGCTTACCGAAATGAACTGGTGAGACGAGCAGTAAAATGCCACGAAGCTGTGGCTGACTCCATAGGTAGCATTCGAATATTTGCGTTGATTATTAAGAAAGGTGCACTCCACACATATGCAGAGCTCACTGTTGCATACACGAAAGGACTCTTCTTCAATCAATTTAGTAAAATCCGTAACAGAAGACCCGGGCACATAGGTGGATTCAGTGACAACTCCACTACGAATATGAAGTGTTGGACGGGGCAAAGATAAAAAGTTGAAATTGGGCCGGCATACTGAAACTTTGGTGTTCTACTAGTCTAGGGGATATGGGACTTGTTGCTTTGCCTTAAGCCGCAGCGCGACGAAGCAACGGCTCCATTTCGTTGGCGAGTACCGAATTCGGTCCATCCACTACGATTTCTTCCTTGTCGTCTTCTTCCTCCGTAGTGACCTGCACATGCTGGGTGTCTGTATCTTTGATCCGAACGATAAATGTAACCGTGGTCGCGAATGCATACATGGCGCAGCAAACCAGAAACGGCAGTCCCAGCCATACGCTCCCCATATCCATGCCCGTTTTGAATGTCTCGTTGAGCAGGGGCCCGGCCACAATGCTTCCCATGCCTTTGGTGAAAACGATCACACTCATCAGCTTTCCAACATCCGGACTGAGATTCCCTACTATCACGTGAATAGAAAGCGAGCGCAGAGCCGCACTCGATCCGGTTCCCAGACTGTACACAAACAGGCCAGATGTAAGCATGTAAGGTTGGGCCGCCATGGCTATCACTAAGAACGCCATCGCAATCAAAGGCAGCGAACCGCGCAGCAGTCACAGATCAGCCCTGTAAGGAGTAACAGACAAGTGTTTCAGAAGGATGAAGTTGACGAGCGGAATGAAGACAGCGACAGCTAACTACCTTATCACTACCAGGTTACGTGCACACTAGTATACATGTCACCCGTCAAGCGATCACTTCTCTAACACACATCATTACCATATTAAATCACCAAATCAAGTCCGGATACTGATATCAACACTCAGCCCCATTGAGTTTATCCTAATATAGGGTGCAAAACAATCATATGCCCAGCTAACATCCAGCGCTGTGGGTTCCTACAGATCCATTCTCTGCCCCAGCGCCTGGAATGTACAAGCTCCATCCTTTCCCACTCAATCCCTAGGCATGAATAACTTCCCTGGGAGAAAGGGACAAATAGGGTTGCATTTATTTCAGGTGCTCGAGTGAAACATCGATCTAGCGGGCGGGATTAGAGTCATCTGAAGAGGGGAAGATTGAGGCATTGAAGTGAAGGTTGGGCATAGACATGAAAATAATTGTGTTAAGGGGGGGAGGTGTACGTTCTTTTGCCAATGGCGGTAGTGTAAATAATGGATGTGTGAGAGTCAAACAGCGGAAGACGCCCTGTAAACGAGGTATGAAAACGTAGAGATTCAGTAATACAGGCTTATAGATACGGAAGTTTCTCCACCATGCGCCGCCTCAATAGTTATAAATCATAATCCAGGGCCGAAAGTTCTACCACCAGCGTATTATAGACTTTCTAATCGGAAAAAACGTAGTACGTAGCTTTTTCAGCAAAGTAATCGACGGCCTTGTTCACACCATCTCACACGGTCTATAGATGGTATTGAGAATCGACAGCTCTTGATCCGGTGGCGGCCTGCCTTTGCGATCACGGCTTACTTAGCTACCTTTTAGAAGCTTTCACGAAACTCCACCAGATATTTAGAAGTAGCAGGAAAGTCTATAGCAGTAATCAAGTTATTCGGAATCGCGTCCACAAGTAGATACACAACCTTCGTATAATCTCTAGTTAACTAGTGTAGAATAGTATGAATATCAATCCTAAAAAAACTTAACTAGATATTAGCGAGCTAGCCTAAGACTCTGAGATCCTACGTCGGCAACTCCCTCTCAGGAACCTGCAACCGCTCTTTCTCTCCAAACACGATGAGCTGGTTAACTGCCAGCTGTCCCGCATCCCCATTCTGCCTGAGCCTTGTCTTTGGAGTGTATAAAGCTCGTACCCATCGTCGAGCAACTTCCACTGCAGTTACGTCCAAGTCAAGGTTAGCATCAGCAAGGAGAACGGTACCAGCGAAGATAGCGTAAAAGTTCTCCATGACCTCGATCGCATTAGTCAGGAGATGTTGCTGAGACTGAGTGGAGACTTCATCACGCAGAACCTTCCACGCGTTTTGCAATTCCTCCACTTCCAACTTCAAGGCATCCGTTGCTGGCAGGCTAGCACTGAGCCAATGGTCGAGTACATCCAAAGTGGTATGACCCATTTTGCCAGAAAGTGCAGTGATCAGATCTGTCGCAAGTGTTTGTGTAGTGCCATCTACGATGCCCATAATGCTGACATCGCGATATAGTCGTGCGATGTTGAAATCCATTTGCTCGTTTTCAAGAGCACCAACCCCACCGAGAAACTCCATAGCGTATGCAAGGCCACTCATGGCGAGCCGCGCTGACATGGCCTTGATGGGAGAAGTGAGTACACGAAGCAACAACTGTGCCTCGGTCTGACGCTTGGGGACAAGAGAAACAGGCTCAGACGGCTGCTCATCATCCTTACCATCTTCTTCGCATTTCCCAAGCAGAGCACCCGCAAAAGACACAAGCATATACGCAGCTCTGTACTGTATATGCTCCCTCGCCAGCGCAGCCATATGCAGCGGAACGTCCACCAGAGTCATGCCTCGTGCTACTTTCCGCACGCGAGCAAAAGCTCGAGCAGCAGCGAGTCCACGAGCCCAATACCCGAGCGCATTGATGGCGACGTGTAGACGAGTAACAATCAGAACGGTAACTACACTGCGTACTCCCTTGCCCTCTTCCCCGAGCAGCCACGCCCGCATCCCCCTAAGCTCAAGCTCAGCCGTGGTATTGGGTCGCGTTCCGATCTTAGACTTGAGACGCTGGATATGTACGCCATTGAGCCCCATGGACTTTTTCCCCCAGTGATCCACCGTTTCGCGCCTCATCGGTGCATAGAAAGCGCTAAGGCCATTCGGAGTCTTCGCGAGAAGCACCGAGACTTGGGATTCTGTCCCCGACGAAAACCACTTGAAGCCGTTCAGTTCCCATGGTCCCAGCTCGTAGCCGTTGTTGTCTTTGAATTGAGTTTGCTCTGTGGTAAGGGGTGCATACGTTGCGATGGTTTCGATACCGGAGACGTCGCTGCCGCCGGTGCGTTCTGTCATAAAAAGGCCGGCAGTCCATGAGTCAGAGGCGTTTGTAGTGAGGAGACGGTCGCAGGCTCCCTGGAGAATGGGGAGAATAGTCGGGTCGGTAGAAGGATCTTTGAGGCACTTTTGGAGGAGGGCGGAGGCTCCGTCTGCAAAGGCGGTGTTGTAGCCTGTCGACCCGGCAGAGCCAATCCATAGGTTTAGTCTTCATATGTCAGTGATGTAAGTTTTTAGTGAGTAATGGGACGCACTTCGCGAATTGGAAGACTCGGCTGTAGCTCCCATATTGCTTTTTGTATGGTATGGCAACGAGTCTGTGGTATGTTAACCAGGATTTGAAAGGAAAGGGGAATTCCTTTAAACGAGGTCGATGCTAACTCACCCTTCGTTCACGGCTTTCGAGTTCAGTGTCTGCCACCCATGGCTAAGTACAACCTCGTCGATTCGGTGACCCCATAGGTCCCATGTGCGTACATAAGGTAGATCTTTTTCGGCATTTGCGATGCTCTGAAAGATCTCAGGCGCAATCACATCACCTCCAAAGCGGCTCATGTCTGATTCAACGGATCTCAATACATTTTCAGGCAAGAACGCTGAGTAATCAGAATCAGCCTGGAAGTAAGGTTTTGTGAAAGATCACCCACCCTTCAAAGCCCGTTGCACGGTGGGATCGTCAAAGTAAGCGTTTTCGAGCCTGGGCGGCTGCTGAAAGAAGCCGTGGATAGAGCTTCCGGTTATAGGCAGAGTTGGCAATTGATTCTGGGCAGTGTCACTTCCATTGTTATTGGGCTTCGGAGATACATCTTTAACAATTTTGGGAGCAGGAATAGTTGGGAGCTCCGATGTAGTATCAGATTGAATAGCAGCTGGAAGACTCATGGTGCGGTCCAGTTGATCACGTTGTGAAAATGTAAATAGATGTGGAGATGGATGGGATTATTTGTCTTGAGAATAAAAACTTTCAACTTTCACAAAATCGGAAATGACCAAACCTCGCCGAGCAGCTCGTGGGGGTTAAAGTTCTGTAATCTTCTTTCTAGATGAACCCTAAGCTGCGCCGGGAATTGAATTCACGCTGGGACGATCTTTTCTGGGTCGCTAAACCCATAGCCACTGTGAGCTACGGTGAGCTTCAGGTAAGCTTCGTGCACTCATAGACTTCCTCAGTATCTCTTATTCGCCTGACTATACTCCACTCTGAGACTATCTAGGGTGAATTCACAATTACCGGTTGTTTGTGCAGGGCTTGGATATACTATTGAACATGCTTGAAATCCTGAACTGATGTGGGGGCTTGAGGAGCATAGAATTCCGATCAAATCTGTCCGGAATATCTATTCCAGAATCGGATTCCCTCCGACTAGGCGCCTTACCCGTTTCAGATCCTGTGGATCAGTGGGGTGTTGCATTTCGCCATTCATTGTTTATCATTATTGCTTATCATTTATGCACGTCTCAATTCATGTATGTTGACGCTATCACCATGCAAAGTAATCGGTGTGCAGAGTCTATCCCGGCGCAATTAGCCTCTTTCCTGAGCTGTGCCGCATACCCACATAGTCTAACGGTGGTAAGCAGAGCCATCCCATACTAGTCTATATGCGAGGTCTCTCTAGATGGGGCAAGAATCTTGCTAACTTCGCGTCGTAAACTATTGTCATAGTTTAGAAAGAGCATAGGAATTCTGGAGTCGGCTTCCAGAACGCAGTCACTCGTGTGCAAGTTTAATAATATTTTTTCATTGGCTAGAATTATATCGCGTTTCATCCGGTGAAACTTTTCCAAAATCTCAATAAATCATACATGTGATTGAGGGCATAAATCCTCCAATCTATTTTACAACCGGGACAGCAACTCGTCCAATGAGGAACGGTAGTCCTTCCACCAGAAGAGTTACATCACAGAATACTTGCATGTAGAGAATGTCTCCATGGTGTGCATACACAATTGCGCTTGCTATAGGATTACTGACGAGAACAGGGGAATAGCTAAATATATATATCGAGCCTCTATATATATACTGCATATATATAGTTGTAGATTACACTATATACGCTAGTAGGTTAACCCTACCCCGAATAGCTCTTTAATAGCCAAGATATTTAATTCGGACCGAAGAGAAAATACCATCCACACGGGTGGCTTTTTAGCGCCCACCGACTCTCCGTAAGCTGCGTGTATATTTGGATCAGGCGACAATTTGCAGCCCCACTCTACCTTCTTCCACAACTTCCTATTGTGGATACCCGACCCCTATCGGTGTATTACCATCCTAGAGACACTGCCTGTTTTCTCACTGACAAAGCGCTACGGTGCATTATCGGGCACGACTACCCTTTTTGTCGTGGAGTACTACGTATGGAGCTTTTGGCGGTCGTTATTGGGGACGAGCTAGTAGTTGGGCAAATGGTGTTCAATCAGGTGATGGAACATGCATGCAGGGACAAAAACTTATTCCATCTGTGGACATCACGCCGTGCAATTCTGACCCGACGTGATTTTTCTTGATACTGTGAGACAGGATGCGTCCAGAAATCGAGCAAGAACTGGCCCATACACTTCTGATTGAACTACTAGCGTTGGTACAACCCTATTATCGCGAAGGTATCTGCTGACCGACTTGGAAAGCCATCAATTCACATATCCAGTACGATGGTACGTTTTCTAGCCGGGACTATGCATCACTGTACCTAACCGACCTTTGTTACAGGATCGAAACACAGAATCATATTCTGAGAACGCAGAACGCGGAACGTGTGGTAGAAATTGGACCGGGCACTACCTTGCTCAACATGCTCAAGCGGACGATCACTCAAAGTCCAGATGCCTGGAACCCGGTCCTTACGGGCTCCAAACAACTGCTCGCTTGCGAGAAAGACCATGATGAGCTATATTACAACGTGCCACCGGTCGATACCGAGATATCGTCCAAATCAGTCAACGAGTCACACGAGATGAAAGAGGACAACCAATCAGTGCCGCCCTTGGAAACTGCACAGTCATTAATGAACTCTACGGAGATAAACGAACCTACAATAGTTCAAGACCAGCATGTACACGCTTTAGATGTCATACAGGCTATTTGTGCACGCAGGTTGAAGAAAGACGTATCCAGCATTGTTACGGATTCGAGGGTACGCAAGCTATCTGCTGGAAGATCGACACTACAAAACGAGATTGTGGGCGATCTTGAAAAGGAATTTGGCTTCCTTCAAAACAGCGCCGAGGATATGTTGCTTGATGAGCTGGCGGCGACAATCCAACCAAATATGAAAGGAGGTCTAGGCCCGGTAACGAAAGCTTTAGTAGAGAGTCTTGTCTCATCGAAGATGCCCACATCTTTGACTACTGCAGCATTACGCATTCAGCTTCAAACACGATGGCGGCTTCCGAGAGGGAGACAGGATACTTTACTACTCAGATGTGTAGGGGACCAACCTAGTGAACGACTCAAGGACGAAAAAGCAGTTGTTGAGTACCTAGAGCCTATTGTGATGAAGTATGCATCTTTGGCTGGTCTCAAGTTGGAACATGTAATGAAAGATCCACAAAAAGCAACTGCCACATCAGGCATGAGTCCTGAGCAGCTGAATGAAATGAACGCTAGAAAGAATGCCCTTGTCCGAAAGAAGATTGATCTCGATGCTGAAGACATTGGACTGGATCTATATCAGCTGGATGTTATTCAGAACGAACTGCATGCGGCACTATCTCAGAAGAGCTCTCTTCTGGACAGTTGGGAGACGGAACTTGGAGAACCGTTCATGACAGGCATTGCCCACAAGTTTGATCCCCTCAAAGCACGTCACTATAGTTCCTCCTGGGCATGGGCTCTCCAAGACCTTCTGGAGCTCTGCCATAGTTTAGAAGGAACTCCGAGTGCATTGAGAGCCGAAAGAACCGCATTCTTGGCACGCCGAATCACCAATTGTCCAAGTGAACTCATGGTGAAGGTCGTTGAGTATCGCTTGAAGCATGCGCACATCGATATATCGCATCGTAAACTCATAAATGAGATACATCATCACCTGGTTGAAACGGTCAAGAGACCACTGGCAGCTGTTCCAGTTGCTACTATAGCACCACCATTCACGCAGCCCACTACCGAGATTACCTCCCAGGGAAAGATTGTCTACAAGGAGATCAGCCGGCCTGGCTACACGACAGCACGATCATGGGTAGCAACTCTACTAGATCATCCTAGCGTAGCTATCTATCGCCGCGGCTCTCCATTACTACATACAAAAGCTCAATTTCTCGCCAGTCAATTAACGGGCGAACGTCAAGACACATTCCGCACACTCCGACGAACCAAGTGGCAGCTTGACGACGTAATCACCTATCGGTTCGTCGAGTCACTTAACGACGGCGTATCGCTTAGAGCAAAATGTATTCTTCTGACTGGGGCAGGCGAGAACTCCATTGGGGAGGCCGTCCTAAAACACCTTCTGAGTGCTGGAGCCCATGTAGTTGCTGGTACAAGTTCATTCTCTTTTGAGACGACAAAACGCTTTCAAAAGATCTACATGGAACATGGAACTCCGTCATCTCAGTTGAAGCTTGTACCTTTCAATCAGGCCAGTCGAAAGGATATCGAAGCCATCGTGGAATATATCTACGGAATGGGATGGGATCTCGACCATATCATTCCCTTTGGTGCGCTCTCAAGCAATGGTCGCAATGTAGACGACATTGATTCGAAGTCTGAACTGTCGCTTCGAGCGATGCTCACAAATGTCATCCGCTTAATTGGGGCTGTGAAGCGCCAAAAAGAAACCCGGTCAATCGACACACGACCAGCTCAAGTGGTTCTTCCACTATCAGGAAATCATGGAGAGTTTGGGGGGGATGGGCTCTACGCTGAGTCAAAGGCTGCGTTAGAAGTCTTGTTTAACAAGTGGTTTTCTGAAGGCTGGAGTTGCTACATGTCCCTCTGCGGTGCAGTCATTGGCTGGACCAGAGGGACCGGCCTGATGGATACAAACGACATTGTTGCTGAAGATGTAGAGAAGCTAGGCGCACGCACATTTTCCCCACAGGAAATGGCTTTTATGATTGTCGGTCTCCTTACTGATCACATTCGCGACAAGTGCGAAGATCACCCTCTTCTTGCTGATCTCAATGGAGGTCTGAGTGAGATTGAGAATTTGGGTTACACGCTTCGCGTTCTTCGAGCGAACATACAAGAGGAAAGCGATATGAGGAAAGCTGTTCTCAACGACACAAAACATGATATACAGCTCACTGGTATTGACTTTAACATGCCGACCGTGAAGGTTCAGCCGCAAATAGGCATAACTTTGCCGTTTCCCATATTGCCAGACTATTCCCGGGATATTGCGCCGTTGTCGTCTCAACTACAGGATATGGTGGATCTGGATAGGACTGTCGTCATTACGGGCTTTGCTGAAGTTAACCCCTTTGGCAATGCACGTACAAGGTGGGAAGTTGAGGCGAAAGGAGAATTCTCCACAAGTGGCTGCATCGAACTTGCAGCGATGTTAGGGCTGATCAAAAGCCATAATGGCCCTGTGGCTGACAATACATGGTACTCTGGCTGGGTGGACGCCAAAACCAACGAGCCCGTAGCTGAGCATATCATCAAGTCCCACTACGAAAAGACACTCCTAGAGAGGGTCGGTATCCGGCTTGTCCAGACAGCAGACGGGGAATCCCCGAGATGGGAGACGCTACATGAAGTCACAATTCAAGACAGCCTAGCACCGCTTGAGATACAAAGAGCAGCAGCCGAAGCTCTCAAGCTCCGCCATGGCGAAAACGTCACTATCTCACCCACAGTCGACGAGGACATCTTCAAAGTGCGCTTCAAAAAGGGTGCAACGATCCTTATACCTAAATCTATGAAGTACTTGCAAGTCTCGGGTCACGTTCCCGACCACTGGAACGCGACATATTTTGGAGTTCCAGACGAAATAATACAGCAAGTCGATCCAGGCACGCTGTTTGTGCTTGTTTGCGCAGCGGAAACCCTAGTTGCATCAGGCGTCCCGGACCCATACGAGTTTTATCGCCACATCCATGTCTCTGAATTTGGAAATTGTATCGGATCAGGTATTGGAGGAACCGAGGCACTCTAAAAGGTATTCAAAGACCGTCACTTCGAGCGTGAAGTGCAAAACGATATTTTGCAAGAAACATTCCTGAACACTGCTGCTGTGTGGATAAATCTTCTTCTACTCTCTGGAAGCGGGCCTAATAGAACCTCTGTAGGCGTATGTGCCATAAGTTTAGAGAGCCTCGAGACAGGATTTGAGAATATCGTATCTGGAAAGGCTAAGGCATGCTTAGTAGGGGGCTACGATAATCTTTACGAAAGTATTGCACGTGAATTTGGGAACATGGGGGCTACTGTTAAAGTTAATAAAGAGCTCGCTTGCGGAAGAGATCCTAAAGAAATGTCTTGTCCTACTTCTACTAGTAGATCCGGTTTTGTCGAAGCTGAAGGCTGTGGTATGCAAATTATTACTTCGGAATTGCTGGCATTGAAGATGGGGCTGCCTATCTACGGGATTGTTGCTTTGGTAGAAGGTGCCAGCGATAAATTCGGTAGGTCGATTCTAGCGCCTGGACAGGGTATTATGGCCAATGTACGGGAGACATCCTGGACTAAGGAGCCTCCCGTACTTGATATAAAGTTTCGGCGTCGACTACGCGACATGCGCTTGAAACAGATAGGAGAGAGCGTATAGGTTGGCTTGTAGTATATTGCAGAGACCTATGTGTCGCACGAAGAGAATGAAGTAGAGGAGTTGAAATAAGAAATTCTCTGGAATGCGCAAAGGCAGAAACAGGATGTTTTGTATGCGCTCGGTAATAATTTCTGGAAAGATGACACCCGGATATCTCCTGTGCGCGGTGCTTTAGCGACGTGGGGGCTTACTGTTGATGATATCGGGGTTGCATCCATACATAGGATATCAACGAAGAAGAACGATGAGAACGAAACTCGAGTACTTTATGAATAATTACAAAAGCTAGGGCGAATAGTTGGGAATCTAGTTTTAGCTATATGTTAGAAGTATCTCACTGGGCATCCTAAGGGAGTAGCTGGCGCTTGGATGGTTAATGGTTGCCTCTAAATTATGGACACTGTATTTGTACTAGGTAATACTAACGCTGATGATATTGACGCTGTACTAAAGAAGTACGAGCACGTTGCGTTTCTCTATAGGGGCATATAGATAGTAAAGATTAAGGCATGCTTGGTTACATCTTTTGGGTTTGGCTAGAAAGGTTATCAGGCGCTTTTTGTGCATCCTACGTATCTATATGCTACGCTGACTAGGGGTGATTATGAAGACTACTGCAAGAAAGCAGAAAAGAGGTTAAGGAAGGCTATAGCACACTTCTAGAAAGCTATCGCAACGAACACTCTATTCGTGGCGAAGACTAAGGCACCTTACGCATTTTAAGAAGAGCAGAGTTTCTTAGTGAACCCTCTTGCTCGCGTAGAATGTCTCTAAGTTATAATTCTTATTTACAACCTTTCTTCCTGTACCTCCGGCACAAGGTTATGGTTGAGGAGAGGCGTGAACATTGTGTGAATGTGCAGTGTACAGTCGTAGCAATGTACAGTCGTAGGAGTACGGATTTATACAGCTATATGTCACGCTTAGTATAGATTTGTAAGAGTATAATTTTTTCGTGTTTTAATTAATATATTACTATTATATACCCCTACTAATAGCTATTAGTTTAGTTTATTAGTAGTGTTTTTTTTTTCTCTTTTTTCTATCTCTTAGGTGTTATAACGTTTAGTTATAACTATCTCTTAGTTATTTCCTTCTTTTTATATATCTATATATAGGCGATATATAGTACCTAGTATAACTATTTATAGCTTTTATATACTTAGCTTTTAGAACGTTTAAAAGTGCTTACTAGCTTATCTAGATTCTTTAATTTATTATAAAAAAGGTATTCTACTAGAGAATAATTTAGATTTAATTAGCCTCTACTAATAATTTATTACTAACCCTAAATATATATCTCTAGTGCCTAGCTATTATTTAGAAAGGTAATTCTATATATCTCTAGCTTTCTAATAATACTATAAATAATATGCCTTAACTATAAATTACTATTAAGGTAATCTAGGAAGAGGTAGATTACTACCTTTTTATAATACTAAGGGTCCTTTAATTATACTATAGTTAATAAATAGTTAAATACTTTAATCTTTATTAGTACTTATTAGGGTATAGAAAGAACGTTAATACTAGGTATTAATAATATAGTAAAAAGTAGATATAAAAGTTTAGTTTACTAAGTTATACTTACCTATAGTAAAGTGCGTTTATATATACCTTTATAAGTAGTAGGTAACTATTATTTTATTATTACTATCTATATTATAGCTATTACTACCTACCTTTTACCTATAGTTAAGAGTAAAAGTTAGATTATTAAGAACTACTTTAAATATCTCTAAGTATAATTTTATAAAATTACGCTTTCTTTTTTATATATATAGCTCTTAGCTAAATACTTATTCTTTATAATAATAGATAGTCTACCTAAATCTTTATTATTTTAATTTTATAATATAATTTTTATATTTAGGTATAAGAAAGCCTATTAAAGTATTTTTTTCTTTATAATTAATTAGTAAAATTAGTTATAGTATTAATACTAGTTTAAATCTTATAGTAACATCTTAGGCTAGAAACGTATATATAGTAACTTACTAGTTACGTAATTAAAACTTAGAGGTTAGTATTCTAGGTCTTTTTAATAAATCTATCTACTATCTAGCTTCTACTATCTAACTTCTACTATCTAACTTCTACTATTTAACTTCTACTATCTAACTTCTATAACTTCTACCTACTACTAACTATATAAATTAATAATACTTTAGTAACTAGTAGCCTAGTATAAGTAGTTATTAATACTATAATAACTACGCTAAGTTACTATATTACTTATTAAATTAAGTAGTTAAATATATAAGTATAGGTTTTTTACTCTATTCTTCTATAGGTTTTATTGCTATTAAAACCTCTACCTATTATTAATAGCCTACTACTAGTAAAAAAAATAAACTATTAATTAATTAAATAAGCTTAAATAAATAAATAAATAAATA
>JAMAHW010000196.1:0-18832 GCA_023627715.1 Periconia sp. R9002 | reverse complement strand
GAGTAAGTTATCGCAACGAGGTTCTCATACACCGTCGTCTAAGCTTATATCTTAAGCAGTCACAACTATGTTTGCATCCTACTTCAGGAAATCGCACGCATTGAGCAAGAATTAGCTCATGCCGACGCCGCCTTGGACAATGAGAATCCATCGACAGCACTGCACAACCAACTAGCATCGCGGATCCAAGAGCTCTCCACCCACATAGAACATATCAAGGAGATGGCAAAACACCGCTGCCATTTGAACGGAAAACGATAGTCTGAACTATAAGAAGCCATAGAGATACGTAGTGTGTTCGTTAGGCTATACCTTCAATCTGGTTGCTAGATAACGAAAGAGCGCTGAGCAGCTATGAGTACTGCGTAGGTCCCCTTCCACAGCTCCATCTCTGTGTAGCTCCAGCCACTTCTTGGTCGAGAGCTGCACCAGCTGATGCAAGTCGAACTCGTGTCCGTCAGCGCTCAACTCGACCAGGGAGAAGCTGGTTAGTGGATGGATATCGTCGTCGAAATCAGCCTCCTGATTGTCCTCTCCTTCACCATATTCACCATCGTCTTCGCTCTCATCCTCGCTCTCCCTCCCATTCCTTTCCCGTATCGATCGCGCAGGAGCGACTCCGGAATCCCCTGTCAGTCGAACAGGCTCACTAGCGAGAACAACCGGGCAGCCATCGGTGTGCTTGTCCGAATATAGTCAAACGAGATCTGCCAGGTCGCGATGATCGAATGGGGTGCCTTCCTATCCCTGCGACTGTCTCCCGCGCCTTTTATCAGTGGCCGCGCTCGGTCACGGGCGCTCCTACGCACCTCTTTTGTACTTCGAGACGGTCATGCACGGCTCTATGCTTTATGAACACCACCGCCTACGTCAGAACGAGGGGTATTGAGTCAAGAGCGTGCGCGAGCTCGAGTGCTTCAACCTTATCAGCTACAAAGACAAGCTTGTTCCGGAGGGGGACCAGGGCGTCATGCTTGTCCATCAGCCTGATCTCGACGATGCCGGCGGAGTTGCCTGTCAGCTTGTACGTAACATCTCGGCTCCATGAGGTGAGGAGGATCGAGCCGTTTAGCGATTGCGGGAGGAAGCCGGAGAGCAGCTCGGGTGCGTGACTTTCCACTTTGTGAGAAGATGCTCGCATCGCCGGCGTTGTCGACCACCATAGCCCACTGCCGGTTCGATTTATCGTCGCACGTCTGTCTTGGGGTCGTCCCAGCCGTCCATCTTGGTCTCTTCCGCGCTTCTGCGGTACCCTTCTTCCAACCTTGCCCGCGTGCTCGCGTGCACCGGATGGTTTTCATTTCGTCATGCAACAGAGCTTTCGACTGCGGATAGCCATCCATAGTGGCTATCTGTCTTTGGAGACGGCGACGATGGCCTAGTTTGAAACCGAGATGATCGAGATCCCCCTCGCGAATTGTCCCGAGCTGAGTCCAAGATTTATACCCATTCTCTTGAAGTACAGTAACATATTGCGCAAGGCCGAGTCGTTGAAGGTGATCACGCAGTTGGTTATCCATTATTATAAAGTTGTGAAAAATGCCAAGTAGTTGTAAAAACAAATAACCAGAAAAGGACTTGCTTGTTTTTCGATTTCGAAAAAACATAATTGAAAGTTAAATGTCTTAGGATTGTCGGTGACGTCAACCCGCTACTGTCATGATTGCCCAGCTAATTAGATGTTATCCAGTTTACTCATTGGGTGGTTAGATACAGGGTACTAGGCACGTATTCGGTCACATGCCCTGCACTAGTACGTCATTACTGTCGCTTCCGCGAGCTGTAACCAATGACTCATCCAGTAGCGGCGACGGCTTTCACGGACCCTGCATGAGTTTCCTCTGTGAGCACCCAGTAGTGAGATCATAAAATCAGGGTCTGCTTCAGCTCAGGGACCGCGCGCAGGATCCCCACTTTTTCATACATTTTCTCGTACCTCTATCGTAACACAAATGTCATCCAATTATGCCAATCTCACTTATCGTTGGGCGTATTTCATCAGAAGCTCCATCTCACGCAATTACGAATGCTGGGCAATAATGCTGCTGGGGCTAAAGTTTCCTTGCTAAGTGATGGGAATCAAGAGGCGCCGGGGCGCAATTTGCTCAAAATACTACCACTGTCACAATGCATTTGTTATGGATCAACAAACCCTGTGAAAGTAGAAAAGTCTCGGTCTCCACCAACATCCCCAAGCAATTTCAACCTCAAACAGCGGCGTTTCGTTCACTCAACGATGGAGGAAGTACGACGGGAACATCTGGAGTTGCATTGTGCAACTGGGGCAAGCCTCCACTGGCAGATAACCGTCAGTGATACGGCTTCTCGAACATCGTCAGCTCCCGTTAGAGGTCTACCATGTAAACAAGAAAATCGCTATCCGTGTTCTCTAGGCATGGAATATAATTGTCACAAACGATTTACGACATCGGGGCACGTATCACGACATGGTGAAGCACATCTTGTCCGCAAAGACTCAGTTTGCCCGGATTGTAACAAAGCATTCACCCGGAAAGACAACATGACGCAACATCGTCAGGTGCATCAATTTCGGTGCTAGTCAGTACGTGTCGCACAAAGTCGAAAATAACATCCCGAGAACCATTTCTAAGAGTGCGGAACCTAATTCGACATCCGAAAGCCACCTCATTGTGCATGCAATGTTTGTAGAGTTAGTACGGCTTGAGGAATCTGCCTGTCCCAGGGTTTGGAGGACAACTGTATCTTATCTGATTTTGCTACGATGGGTAATTTTGCTAAATTGTCAATCACTGAGCAACATCTCGATCCTGATTGCCTTTTATGGCTCTTCACCTGCATTTCCCCACTTTCCATTCGTGACTACCTCGTTTCGAGACCATAACAAAATGTTTTCACGGTGATGACAATTTCAGCTTTACTAAAGCATCTACCTACGTCCTGCTACACAACCTTTGATTAAGCAGCAGCTTCAATAAACGACTATCCTGCCACATCAAAACCCGAGACATTTAGCCATTCAAGTGTTTGGGCTATGAGAATTATATGTTTGAAAGCCACACCTGAACTAATCTACTAATCCATGAGATGGTCACTAAAGCGAATGTCTGGCTGGTCGAAATTTGTTACAACCGAATTGCCGATGAATAGAGGTACCGATGAATTGCGATATATGGTGAGATTAGAATCGGATTGGAGATTGCCTAAGCATAGGACTTGTTGTTGCGCTCGGAAAGCATTTAGGTTTTGCATTCTCATTATGTCCAACTCTGTAGCTGGATAGTGAGCTGACAAAGAGAAACAGGGGCTTGAGCCGGGAGGCGGAAGATTGATATTGGAAGTGGTGGCAACAGCCATGGACGATGTTGTAGGGCAAGATCGACCCCACTTCGTCCGTGGGACTGATGAGTCAGCTGCTTCCGACTGCGTCATGTATATGTGGTTCGGAGTTCTTGATTTTTGACTGCGCAGTAGATCTTCATTTATGATGTTGATGGCGGCGTCGTCGAATGATTCAGGGATGTCAGGCTCTGTTGGACTGTGTGCTCGACTGCCTTCGTGAGATAGCGAATGTTTTCTTGATCGATTTCTAGCCGCGCCTAATGTCCCTGCCTTGCGCTCTGTAGCCGAAACAGGTATGTCCTCATCCTCTCGAAGCTGTCGCACGTCAGCGTCGGTTATGTGACTAGCTGCAACGTACACTATTGAGATAGTCATCTATCATCTTTTTGCCTACCTCGTCAACATGAGTTGACAAATTTCTCAACAAATCCATGAGATCGTTGTTCTTTCCAATAGCTCTGGCAGTCCTAGTAAGCTGGAGTCAATTGCGGTTAGGATGAAAACGGACTCATTCAAGCGCTCCCTCCGGTTCTGCGTATATATACATGTCGCATCTTGCTCAACACATTTTCGGCAACGCGACCCGCCAGTACATCTGACTTTCTGTGCGCGGCACTGAATGGAAGACGCAATGTTAGCGGAGTCTGTTGTAAGACGGTAAATACTCACATTGTCACACGCGCGTTGGATACGCGGTTGGCGTCGCTGTTTGCGGGGAACTTTATCATCCTGCTTAAGCCTGGGAATGGCTAGTTTCAAAGCTGGAGGCATCTTCTCCATGTTAGTATAGGTGATTCGTGGTGATTTGTTGTTGGTCGTTGTCCTTCACCAAGTGCTTGGGGCATTCAAACTCTTGACCGGCCTAGCCAATTCAGCAAGCAGGGATCTGTTCCCAGAATGAATGTTTTGTTTTGATCTTTGACGAGGGCCTGATGCAAGTTACTCATCCTGCATGCCAAGACTTCAGTGGGGAAGTATCTCTGCATCCGCTCTGCCAGTGAGCAATAAATCTTATTTAGTCTAGAAGATTAACGTGCCCTATGAAGCGAGCCACCCAGATGAGTGGTACTTTAACTTTGAACGACTGGAAAACAGATGCGCGCAACGAACAACACTATACTTCTATTAGAATAACCTGCTGTAACTGATTCCGGATGTATTGAATCTCCCGTACCCCAAAATTACATTCGTATTGTCTCACCTTGCCTCATTTATACAGCGTCTTATGTTGTGACGTTACAGACGTCCTCTCGCTATAGCATCAACCACACCACATCAGAAAGCTTGCGATTCGTCAGAGCGGCACCCGGGGCATTTGCAGTAAGTTACGCCGAAAGACCACCTAAAGATGCAGCAGCTCGCTCAAGACCCTGATTAGATCGGCGATACGGGGCTTGGCATTTTTGTCGATCTCGGCCTAATTTCAAACTTGATCCACAGCAAATTCGGAGGGCATGGCGGGGCACACGTGACACTTCGCCCTGCGCTATGGCACCCGGAGCTGGGTCTTGCTTCAATCGCTTGTTGGGAAGCACGGCCGTGGTGAGCGAAATTTTCTTCACCGGTTGAAAGTAAATGGGCCTGGGCGAGGAAAGATAATAACAATGAGTGCAAAAAGCGTATATAGTTCAAAACCATTACACAGATTATCAAAAACGACAGTAGGATGCGTGTGGATGAGCCAAGGGGTACGTCAAAATTGTTTTTTTTTCTTATCCGAGAAATACGAGAACATTATGTAACATGATAAAGTAACAGATTGAAGATACACCTTCAATCGTGAATATGTAAAAAGGTATCATGGCAGCCGACAGCATCCCTCTGCCGATCACCACAACTCCGCTCGGTGGAATCCATTTTAATTGGCTCCAAGGCCAATGAGCTACATGGTCGCACATGTTGTCCGATCTAGTGATCAATATCTTCTCTATAAGCCTTGATATCTGCCCGTATCGTCGGTTCGCTTGTCTTCTACCAAACTGAACCAGATACCAATAGGTTTTGTTGGGGACCGTAAGGGCGCCAGGCACTCAGCTACGCTACCTAACTAATTTATTGCAACACAATACGTGGGCGTTCCCGAAGAAAAAAATTGGAGTTTCGTACTTGATTCAAATAGGTGAATGACCTTTTGTTTCGCTTCTAGTGTTTTGCTCGTTTTGACATCCTCGACATCCGCATTGGGATCCTCTTCCGTGGAACGGCAAGGGTAATTGAATATGGCTACTGCGAAAGACTACTCAAGGGCCGTTCTAGCCCCAGACCGTAGATTTTTCTACAGTGCACGACCAGCATTTTCTGTTTATCAACATAATCTCCAAGAGTTTCAGTTCTTAAATAATTCGGATCTAGGAAGTAAGTGTCGACACGTTGGCGAATGCAGCGTATGTAGGTATTTGCGCACTGACTTCGCGCGTGGCTACCTAGAAAACTCAGCCGTGAGAAGAAATGCGAGAAGTTGGGTGCATCGAAATAAGCAGCAGCAACCGCCGCCAGAGAAGACTGTATTGAAGAAGATAAGAAACAGAGAGGGGAAGAAAAATGAAAGAGAGGCAGCACCCGACGCCCAAAAGCAAGAGAACAAACTGCTCGAACTGAACACAACAATGAACCCTTCGACCAGCATAGTCACAGGACTGCTAGATCCTTTCGATGTCTTACCAAGGGTTGGGCGCAATATCAACCACATCCTCGAATACTGTAAGTTAGCGGCAGATGATAGCTATGTTGTTCGTCAATCAACTTCCTTATCCCTCCAATGAGCGTGCACCTGACTCGACAGTTTTTACATCTTGCCCCGAACTACTCCCTTGTTCAGACGGTGAGTTTACACTCCGAACCAGCGTTCTTTTCGCCAATAGAAACAGATAAGTACGCGTGGAGACGGCGTCAGCCATTCCTGCAAGTTTGTAAAAAGAACTCAGTATTCAGCAATATGTCTGAGGACTTCATGTCTTTCGTGACATGGCTTTATGCAACGACACTGATACGAGACAGTATTGCTGGGGAATTACTGTCTGAGGAGGTATCGTACTTCTATGCGCTTTCTCTACGGTCCATTCAAGAGGCCATCAACAGTACCGATTCTAAGTACACGGATGCTTTTATTCGCTCTCTTGCCTGCTTGACTGCCTGTTCGGTAAGACACCACTTGTTTTCCTCTATGTTTGAACGGCTAGTGCTGGCTTGGTCCGACTCGGATCGAGATCCCCAAATGGAGGTAATATGTGGTTGGTTGACGGTTGATCCTAGTCCTTTGGTGGTATGTTCTGGGAAGCAGAGATGCACTGTAGTGCCATGCTCAAAGCGATAACTGTGCAAGGGCAAGGCAATATTATGACCGGTCTACAGCAATACGGTGAGTCGGGTGGGCATCTCAGCTTTTGCGTCAATACTTATTGAGCTTTAAATTTCGCCGACAGACACTTTTACACAAAGAGCTGCGATATGGTGAGAAACCATCCAAGGCATACTTTTGGTGGTCGCTGATACTGAACAGGTGCGAACTCGGTGTTAGCGCGCAGAATCGCACATTACCCCAAATTCCTTACACTCCTTCGCCTTTCCCTGAAGCTTTGTCATTACCTTTTCTGCACGGGTCAAGTCGCCTAGCAAATGCAACCCTATGGACCGTGCCGCCTGTATCGCATGAGTTGAAGTACATATTTGCATTGATACACCAACTCTCTCTGCTCCAGACAGGCTCGATGACCAAATACGACCAGTGTTCGAAGGTGAAGACGACGGATCGTATTATCGTCCGGATTATGTACGATCTAGAGTGCAGTCTATTGCAAATACTATCAGCTCAGCGGATGAATAGCCACACCGTATCAAAGATGGACGTCGCGCTTGCAGAAGCTTGTCATCTGCTCTTCTGGATCGGGCCCCGGGGGCTGCCACCTGAAATGAAGTTGTGCGATCGTCTCATCGCTTGGCTCAAAGAAGCGCTTGTCAATTTGATCGAGCATTTCGAAGCGCCATTTTTTTCTCCGCCGTACATACATTCACGATCAAGCAGCCTTCCGGTACCCTCGTCAGAACGAAATGTATCCGCCAGGGGTATCACGTCGTGTTCACCCGCTTTGGATGCGGCGGTTCTGTGGTGTCTTTGGATCGGTACGCTGGCCTCAAGCGCACATTCAAGGCCCGAAAATCCATGGTACAGAGAACAGTTCTGCAGGCAAATGAAGAAGATGAGTGTGCAAAATCGAACGGAGTTGAGGCAAGCACTAGGCTCATTTCCTAATATCGAAGGGTTTTCTTGGATGTGTACACAAAATCTCGACCGCTTTTTCAATGCGCCAGGCTGGTAGTGGCGGTTGTGCACAGAGTGTGGCTGAACGACATTTTGTATCCGCCTGCTGCATTTTATCAAAATCGAGCGGGGATTGAATATGTTATTACAGAATGGGAGAACCTTGGGTGGCATTCGCAATTTTCTTATGAGCAGAATCCAATACAACGGCAAGCTTCATAAGAAATGTACTACATTATTATGCATCCTGAGTTTGCAATCTGCACGTAGCCAAGCTCACTACATCAGAGCGGGCACTACCGTAACTGGTCTCGCGTATAGATGATAAGCTCTTGATATATGCTAATAAAATTTGCATTTGTACTGTGAGTCTGCTCGTAGCACCGGAGAACGCTAGCAGTCCAGTAAGCTCTACAGCTGCTCTAGCACGATAACAAAGCGGACACTTGATTTGGCATAACCAAGCGGTACGGAGGTGTCACGATAAAGAGCTTGTTTGATCGGGAATCATGACCTTCGCGTTCACATCAGGCGCGACGCAGGCATACAATAAGCGCATCAGATGTACAAAGGATAATAGCCTCTAGCTCGATAGCTTCATCGCCCTCTTCAGAATAGTTGAAGGTGGCGCACGATGATAAAACCGGTAACGGGGTTACATATTTTCTGTCAGGCCAATTTGAGATGTCGGTATCGTTCCGCAGTTGGGGTTGAACGAGATAGTTACGCGCTAGCCTCTGTTTCGTTTAGGTAGAGGGAATCCGTCGGCTGTAAACTCGCTTTCACTTCTACCTAAATGCAGCCTCGCTAAATCAGTCTGGCTGTGAGCGTGGAAAAAGAAACGCATGTAAGCAACAGAGTTGTAACTTTTCGCAGATTCGAGACAGCTCTATTTCTGATTAGAGGCACTCTTGACGGTTCCGACAAGTGAACAAATCAAGGTCAAGTGCCTCCATATTTGCGGAGAAGTTGAGTTCGACGAGGGCGCTTGCTTGGTGACTTGGGTCATTGCCGACTGGTCCGTAAGTCAATATTGGCAGGCAGGGAAGTCTGCTTATTGTGAAAAATGGCCAAGAGATAGGATGGACTATCGGATTAAATCAGACATACTGCTCACCGTGTCCATCTGATGAGGATATCAAGTGAAGGATTAGGAACTAGTAGTTGCGACTAGCGAAGTGTTGGTAGCACATATGTGCGAGCGGCTTGCTTTAAATTGCGAATGAGTAGGATGCAAGCAGTGAATACAAGCTTTTTGAGCGCCCTAGCCAGTTGAAAAACAAAGAAAGCCGACATCAGCTAATACCATCTGGATCAGTCCGATAGTCTTGATATGCCTATACAGTTTCGTATCAGGCAAATGTTAAGCTAGCTTTCAGATGCGTTATAGCGTGCTTGTTTATATTTATCGATGCAATAAACCAAGCACATAAGAGTACGTAAAAGGTACATGAAGCAGTGGTAGCCCAGCCGTTCTGTCAGCACAGCGGTAGTGCATTTATCGATGTGTCGCCACTAGTGCCCGTAAGCATGGCCGACCCGCACCGGCCCTGACCTTGTCGCGATATTTCTCATTAAGCAAACACATAAAGGGAAATGTGGTCGGGTTTGGAAGCTTCTACAGCGTGTGGGTTGTGTTGGATAGATCTACACCAGGGCGCATAACGGAAACTAAAAAACGGGCCTACAGAGCAAGATCAGGCCCCCATGAGCTTTGATAAACGCGGTAGCTGTCTTTGGCTTAGCGTGGACTGTTACGTCGGCAGACTTGACGGTCACGAGCGTGCTGCTGAGTCAGCCGACGCGTCTAGCATCTAAACCGCGAGCCGTCTTGCGATACATTGTGCAACTTCGCAATGTAGTACAACAAACGGCCATGTCTACATTGCAGGCTTCTACTACACAGAATCATCAAACAACGCCACCCTCGAGCTTCGTAGAGCGTCCTTGGACACCGCCACCGACCGACAAAAAGCGATTCTTCAACGTCCGACAAGTCCTTAGACTATTTACAGACATCCGGGCTGGCGAGCACGCCAACCGAGGCCCGTGGACAGAGTTTCAGCTTGCAGAGGGAGAGTACGATGAAATAGAGCATCGGCTTGAGCAAGACGAGGCGCTATCGGGATACGTCAAAGACAAAATACGGTGGGCGTGTACGACCCAGAGAGGGCGCTGTTGCTAACAACTGGACTGACAGGGTTGATTACAACGGAAAAACTTACCAGCTTGTCGTCCGTATGCCCACAGCTATACACGAACTGTTCATCGCTCGGGTCGAGGAAGCCATATTTAGTCAGCTAAGATCGATTCGTGGAGGATCGGATGATGCGGCCGCTTTTGCGCAGAAAGTGTCACCAGCCCGTTCTACCGAAATATATTTCCCAGTCGACAACGCGCCTCCTGGCACCAAGTCAAAACATGAGCCGGACACATCCTTCTGGCACGACGATGCAAAGTACCCAGGGGTCATAATCGAGGTTGCGTATTCGCAAAAAAGAAAGCAGTTGGGCCGACTAGCCGAAGATTATCTTCTGGATTCGAATGCGAGTGTGCAAGCTGTTGTTGGTCTAGACATTGAATATAGCAAGGGAAAATCGAGAAAGGCAACATTATCAGTGTGGCGAACCTATGTGGATGGAAATGAGTTAGCGGTAGTTCAGGAAGTTGCAGATGAAGTATGCTATTTCGTTAGTAAATCTCTCTTATCTTGTCTGACATTCTACCCAGCTGTTCCGTGACGAGCAAGGAAATCCTACCAAATATCCAGGCCTCCGGCTTCGACTAAAAGACTTTGCCAACAAAGAACTTGCACGATATGTGGTCGGAGATGAAAATCGAGAATTAGTTGTCACTACTCAGCAGCTCTGTGAATATCTCCATGCGGCAGAAACAAAGGTAGCGCGACTCGAATCATTGAGCGAGGATTCAATTGCTGCTGGACTCAAGAAGCGAAAGAGACCGGATACCCCTCCAGATCAGATCGCATCTGGCGATGAAACTAAGTATGTTGAGCAAGAGGAGAGAGCTACAAAACGTATGACGCAACAGGATCCTGATTACGAACGCTCCTCGAGTATGAGCTTTTCAGAGTAGACTTACGGTACTCAGTTTCTAGTCTCGAAGCTATTATATATGACATTTTTGAGTCTAATACTACATTCATATCCTACTAGCAGTGACACTCCAGCTTTAGCTCCTCGTAGAGTTCTAGTTTCTCAATGCAATCTAGTATAATTAATACTTTGTTCGAGGTATCGCCTGCATTCGCTATTGCCCAGCCTATTAGCGCTACCGAACATGTATCACTCTTTTCGTTATCCATACCAATAAATTATCGCTTCTTCTGCGTGTGTGTGTGTGTGTGTGTTCTATTATGGCCATGCACCCTGAGGGTATGGGCCGTTACTACGTGCTAGCTAATACCTCTTGCTGCACTACATTCTCTCCCGTTCAGAAGCCAACCGTGAGACCTGCTCGTCCTTTGCCTAACTCCATGCTCAACATAGGAAAACAGAAATAAAAAGAAAGCAATACATCACCTTCCAGTGCAAGCTGCTTAGCTTCAAGGGCCTCTTGCCCGCAGGGCGCTTCCGGCGTCGTGTGTATTATTGGATCGCAAAGTCAGACATGCAGCACTAGCCTCCGCGCCGGCTGCCTAGTCGAGCCTCCGCACTCTCCATGGCGCTTCAGCAGACATCTTCCAAGGTGAGATCTGTTAGCTCCACCTTCTCTACAACCTCTACCGGCCTAAAACTGTGTTGATTGTCTAGACGCAGAGTTCGTTGGAAGTCGTGGAGCAACCAGGCGATTTCTACGGTTAATCGACGAACGGCCGTTCTTCCCGCAGAGCTGATCTTAGTGTTCGATTTTGAAGTGGATTCGACTAATTCAAACCACGGTTACGGCATTGTCGCCGGCCATGTCGCTCCTCGTGGTACGTTCTGACTCGCTCCACAAGCTCGACCCTGATCACCCGCTCTATGGCAAAGATATCTTGTTGTATCCGGGTTTGAATTAGACGCCAGAGTCTCCAGAGCCCGGAGAGCACACATTCCCCCCAAATGATTGGATTCGGTCGCACAGCTGTTGGAGCAATATCCAGCTAGAGGCGCAGGGCGCCCAGTATCTGCAACCGCTTGGGCTATTGAGCGACCTGCGCTCACGAACGCGTTGTCAAGCCTGTCAAACGATATATTGGATTGTGAAAGAGAAGGCTTGGGTGGCGGAAAATAATGGGTATAGCGAATATCAGATACGCTGTAGTATCACGCGTCACCGAGGGGCAAATTATTATTTCAAGATTGAATGGGGCTTTGAGCTCAGTATTCTCGAACACGCTCAATTATGCCCTATTGGCGACTATCCTGATGGTGGGAAGATTGTTGATGACGAATACATTGAAGTCAGCGATATGGTGGGATGGATAAAAGATTGTTATGCGCAACACCCTCGCTGCAATTACGATGTCCCCGAGCAAAACGGAAAGGGCAATATCCTGGTAATTGATGTTGAAGATAAATGCCTGCGAAAGGCAACTCTGTCCACGAGCTACCTGATACTGAGCTACGTCTGGGGAAAGGCCGATACGTTCCAATTAACAAAAGCAAACTTTGAGGCCCTGCAGGTTCCGGTTTCCCTTAGACCTAACTTAAGTGGTCTCCCCAAAATGATTAGAGACGCTATGATTCTGACCGCAAAACTGGGATGGCGCTATCTATGGGTGGATGCCGTGTGCATAGTTCAAGACGATGAGGCAAACAAGCTTAAGCATATCGAGCAGATGGCTTCAGTATATGAGAGCGCGCAAATCACCATTGTTGCTGCGGACGGAGAACACGCAGATCGTGGTATTAGAGGCATTGGTGTCAGCCGTCGAGGTTTCGCGCAGACAATTCTCAATTTTGGTCCAACGGAGAGATTCGTTATCAATCCCTCAAACTTGTTATACCAGAAGCCCATGCCATAGTTAACTAGAGGGTGGACTCTAGAGGAAGAGGAGGTGCCAAAGCCGACGCGCGAGTTGTTGAAGACATACAGCTTGATTCCCGAGAGTGAGATTGTGGCGCAAATCCAGAAGGTTGTGGGTGAGAGCCATGTTTCCATCCAACGCGTGCCTGGATCAATGATGCATGCGCAAGAAATGTACTGAAGGTGGATGCGCACAGCGCGGCGAAGCCTGGAAGTCTGGCCGTACCCTTGCATTGGGCAGTTCCGCTTTCTCATTCTCGCCCTCTTTTCACGCCCTCGTACTGTGCAATCGTTAAGCGCCTACGAGCACTCGGCCATGATGCCCCGACAAAATGCCTCGATCTCGGGTGCTGCTTTGGCCAGGATCTACGCGCCCTGGCGGCCGACAGCGTTAGCAGCGAGAGCCCTACTAGGGTACAGGCTGTTCCGCGGTCATGATCAAGCCGGCGGTTCCGTGCGTACGCTAGGCGTTACGCTTGTCGAGGGAGAAGAAGCCGTGGGATGACCAAAATGTGGTCAAACTTGGAGGCCACGAGGTTGGGGTAGATTGGTGGCACCTGGTTGTGGCCAACACGAGAGAAAACAAAAAGGAAGCTGGAGACGTTTGTCTTCGTCAGTCTAGCTAGCCACTTAAATCCTACCAACATAGTAGCCGCTATGTAAACAAGGCTTAGCGTACAGCCATGCTAATTAGATCAAACCCATTTCGCATGAAAGCAGATGCTATGGCGGGGGCAGGTTGCAAAGTTTCAGCATCGACCGGCCTTATCTGGCTAGCTCTGCGCCCCAGAAGCGCTAAAGTACGAGTACGAGAATACAGCCGATTCAGCTGCTCCTGAAGGTCAGACTCATTTCATTCTCGTCCCCGTAATAATGCGCAGAGAACTGCACTCCACCCGGACCCGCGATGGACACCGCAGAGTCTCATGAATCGGCTGCAGAATTTGAGATTGTTGTGAGCGGGCTCCTAGCCAACTTCGCGCCTTCGGTCTCAGAAGACGCGACCAATTCGCAAGGCTTGACGGCATACCCAGACGATGTATTCGATAAGGTCGCCAAATATCTCGTCCAGGCTGGAAAGCAACCATGGAGTCTTCGCCCAAGGACGTATATTGTGCTACGCCTAATCAACCGACTTGATTGTATGCCTGCGTTTATTCTCGATGGCCTGTTTGACATTGCATTCCCCTACACTTATAATCGGCTGCCAGCATCGCTGAGTCCAGGCACGCGCAACGCTTTCCTCGAACAACAGTCGGTGGTGTTGAGCAAGGCCGGTGACCTGGAAATGGAGAATGGACGACATCGCCATTTCTCAGGAACGGCGGAATCCAATTTTATAGTGGTCAAACAGCTCGGCAGTGGATACTTTGGAGTGGTCGATCATATTCGCAGCAAGCTATCTCTTGAGGAATATGCAAGAAAGCGCACTGTGCGGGCAAGAACGTTTTCCAAGGATAAGAAAGCGCTGAAAGTTTTCGAAAACGAGCTGCGCAACCTGAAGAGACTGTCGCATCATCATCTGGTCAAATATGTTGGGTGCGTATCTAATTGGCGTGTCAAAAACTCAATACGATGAACGCACCATGCTGACTGGGTAGTGTAGCTCCTACACCGATCCCCACTACATCGGTCTCCTCATGTCACCTGTCGCCGACTGTGACCTCCGAGTCTTCCTCACTCAGCCCAACTTCCCACACAATCTTATTTCGTGCCTCCGATCCTTCTTCGGCTGCCTCTGTTCAGCAGTCTCCTACCTGCATAGCCAAAAATGTCGACACAAGGACCTCAAGCCCGGCAACATCCTGGTAAAAGGCAATGTGATTCTGATTACAGATTTTGGTACTTCGAGAAATTGGAGCGATAAATCTAAGGGTACGACAACGGGAGAAAGCGACCCATATACACCCGGATATGCAGCACCAGAAGTAGTTGCGTGGGAAGCTCGAAATGAGTCATCCGATATATGGTCATTGGCATGCGTATATCTTGACATACTGGTAGGTCAAGTGAGCGCACAAAATTGACAACATCTAATATGCTCCTAGACTGTTCTCAAAGGTGAGACATTAAGATCTAAAGACACGTTCTTCGGCGAAAACGGCAATGGTGGAAAGAATCCCCGTGTGAACCCATATGGACTTGATTTGTGGCTTGCCAAGCTTGCCAATGCCAGTGATGAGGACAACCAGCCCATTTCCTGGATACAGCAGATGCTTCAGATTGGACCTAAAGACCGCATATCGTCAGTTGGTCTGCTTGATGCCATTCTGGGTCACGCAGACCAGCACATCTATTACGGTCATTGTTGTGCTGATCATGAGGGAGAAACGAGCTCCTGTAATAGCTCAGAAATATGTGACGACGATAGTGCAATCATAGCGGCCGATGAGAGCACAAACGCGACCGGCATCGCCTCTGAAGCCGACCCAAGGAAATTATCTAGCCTAAATGTTCAACTTCCTGGCTCCACACCGTCAACAATACCTCCGTCGATCTATCCTCATAATACCAGTGGAAGCAAGGGCGAATTAACCGCATATCCCATCAGCTCGACCCGCACCATTTCCGAGCAATCAACTTCGCATTCGGCACCCATGATATCTTCAGCTGCTACGGAAGAACGAGTCGGTGAATGGGCCAGTCCGCGTTCAGAAATGCTGACCCTACATTCTTCCAATCCATTCCGACCTCGCCACGCAGCTTCTCCTATTAAAAGACGGTCTGCACCGAATGTACAGTCACAAGAGGCATTGAATCGTACTATTCCTCCAAAAAATCCATTTTGGGCGAGTCTAGATAATATTCCGGCAGCCGCGGAGGACTTCAGCGGAACTCGTGATTCATTCATTGCAAGGGCTTGGTCTACACATCACCAGACAGCTCATGTAACAACGCCAGCTAGCATTCCCGAGGAAACACTACCTCCACCGTCATTCAACCAACAACATTGGAGAGATGCTTCTGGAAGTGCTGGAGCAAGCGCCAACAAACCAATCGTTGTTACAAGGCATCCGATACCACATATGCCCTCCGAAGAGCGAGACACATTGCAAGGGCAATATCAGCAGGCTGAAGTAGAAAGAAATAATCCGCAGCTTGCTACAGAAGGGTCTGTACAAGGCTATCCAAGTGTCTGGAATCCCTTCAACGCTCTTGGAGGGGCCGATAGTCAATCTCATCCAAATAAAACTGACTTTGCAAATGATCTATACCCTCTGTGCGATGCTGCCGCGAACGGAAACATACCAGCACTCTTGAAGTATTCTTTCGCTGGTAAAAACCTCAAGGAGAGTACGCTAGGGAAGCTCGCATTTCGGGCAGCAGCCGAGAACAACCAAAAGATTATCATGCAGTTACTTCTTGACCTTGGATGTCCAGTATTTTCTCAAGACATCATAGAACACATCATTCCCAAAATCAACAGTCTTGAACTCACTATCGATCATCGCAACCCGCTGCACTTTTCAGTGGCCGAGGAAATAGGACGCATAAGGACCAAGCGAAAAGGCGCACAGTTAGAGATAAATGGTAGAACAGGTAAATATAACGATGATATCTACAGTCGCGTCTGGGGCATAACTGTAGACAGTCGTGGTGGTGACCAACAAGCCAAACCATTAGACTTTTTGCGGACGAACTCGCAGTTCCAGCAGCTAAGACAGGTGGTAAACAAGCAGCCGGAACTATTGGAGCCAATTCTGCAGCAGATTGGGGATGGCAATCCACAGCTTGCGCAGCTCATTTTTAAAAATTCAGAAGAATTCCTACAGCTCCTCGCGGAAGAGTTCGACGAGGATCTACTACCACCTGGTGCTCAAGCTATCATCATAGCTGGAGGAGGTCACAAGAACCTCGCTTCTAGTTCCATTGAAGTGCAAAAGAACGATCTACCCAAAGTAAGAAATCAACCCGTAATAGGGCCTTGGGATCCGTCCGGGTTTCACTGGGATCTCAAGATCATCCCCGACCCTGCAGCCATGCACAAGGCTATACATAGCGGCTACTATTACGAAGTTATCAACTGCATCAACCAAGGGTATGATGTCAATCTTCGCGACGAGGATGATCAGAGCCCTCTGGATGTTGCCATATCCGTTGGCCTCATTTCTATCATTGATCTTTTGATTCAATATGGCGCCAATCCTAGGTCTATGGATTCGCGCGGGAGGGATGCGTATGCGAAGGCTCAATATAGGTTCTCCAGCAACGAGCTGCAGGAAGTCTTCTACGCTCTGGATAGATATATGAGTTGGGACGTACATCCCATCCAGCACCAAAACCAGCTGCAATTTCCACCTATTGTTCAAATGCCTTGGGCTAACTTCCTTGCGGGAGAGAGGACGGAGGATAGCAGGTCACACATGGCAAACGAATGGTCATATGCTTTGATGGAACCATATCCGCAACAGATCTTTGAAGTACCAAACACGTACATCCAAAGAGTCCCCCCCCCGCCTTTTCAAAAGTCTCAAACTCGTGAGCGTTCGAAACCAATTATTATTCGTAAAATTTTCGGCTGGGAGTTATGGTAGTGTCTTAATAATTCGCTAATGTGAACTTTTTCAACTTATAAGATGTGTTTTTCCGTATCAATAGCTAACGCGATAACAACTCTGCTTTGTTATATAGATGTGTGGGGGCGCAGGCCTGAATCACAAGCTAAATCAAAATAGGATAGCTATATAGCTAACACAGTGGGATTGTTGTAAACATCGGCGCTGCTAAGCTTTGACCACATTTCCCCGCATGGGGTCCCATATCCGGTTCCTGGTTCTAAATTTTGGCTCCCTCATCAGACACCGAACTCTTCTCCTCAACGCCGAATACAACAAACGCCACCCCACAAGGTCAGGGCAGGAACGGGTCGGCCGTTGTTCCTGCAGGTGGTGGCAACACAAAGTACCGTTCTATACATACTGCATCTTGCAATGATGCGTAAGCGCTTGCTTGGAGGCAAATACCTGAACGAGTGTTGCTGGCTATGGCTCTCTGACGGAGAAAGCATAGCATTATTATCGGTAGCATTGTCAAGCACCAGCAACTACCTGTTATGTTTCTCATCACAGAGCCAATCGTGCAAAAGCTTAAACACACTTTCGCTCGTAGATTGGTGTGGCTGGTGAGCTCAACCTGCGATGTCCTAAAAGCCCTGCTTAAAGCGTGCCACGCTACTAGTGTACGCCTTAAACA
The DNA here is from genome assembly GCA_023627715.1 of Periconia sp. R9002. Classification (NCBI taxonomy): domain Eukaryota; kingdom Fungi; phylum Ascomycota; class Dothideomycetes; order Pleosporales; family Periconiaceae; genus Periconia; species Periconia sp. R9002. Next base: position 1,089 of record JAMAHW010000196.1, on the reverse strand, counting down.
CCTACAGCTATAGTAATACTTCCTTAATATAATAGTAGTATTTAATAGTAAGTCGCGACTTTCTATGCCTATGTTAGTTACAAGTACTAGCCTAACTATCTCCTTACGTGCCCTATATTATAACCGCTATCTATAATGCGGACGCCGAGCGCTCCTCGCGCATTTAGTCGCAGTAGAGTGGGACAACGCAGGAAGACATTAATACAGTCTAACGCTCACACTAAGAGAATACATATTCTAAAAACGATCTTCTCAGGAGTTTCCGTTATAGCTTACATATTTTCTAAAGAAATATTAGTGCATAGACTACAAGCTACAAGAAAAAGCGCCACAGAAGGTGTAGAAATTGAAAGCATGTTCTAGTTCGTCAAAAAACAGACAGTATAGAAACGTTTCTTTCCTTTATACTAGCTTTACGTTTTCCTTTTTAAACTCTATTATATTATAGTAGTTCTCTAAATAGTAAATATAGAAAGAATATCCTTAAGCTGCGTATCTACACCTATAGAATAGCACTACTTATCAGGCTTTAAGTAACTATAGGAAAAGCTAAATAACTTTTAAAATAATGGAATTTTGAAACTTTTTTAAATTATATACATATATAAGTATTATATCTATATATATTTAGAATTATAGCGTAATAGCTTATGTAATACTATAATTATTAAAATTTAAAACTATTTAAAATGAAATTTTAAATAACTTAACTATATTTTAATAAGAATCTATATTAATTTAAAATCTGATTAATTTATTAATATGTAATATATATAAGTTATATATAAATAGATATTTTCCTGAAATTCTATACTAGGCCACTAATATTCGCTTAATTTAAATAAAGTAATATATAATAAATACTTATTTTTTATTAGCTTAATATAATAAAACTAGCTATTTTAGATTAGTAGATCAGCTCTTTATATTATCTTTAATTAGATATTAAGTAATTATTACTTTTTTTTTTACTTTTTTTTAACTTATATTTATTTTCTGTATCTCCTAAAAGCTCTAAATAAATTAAAATTTCTTTTTAATATATACTTATTTATAATCTATTAGTGATAAGGAATATAAAAATATGTA
>JAMAHW010000195.1:0-19532 GCA_023627715.1 Periconia sp. R9002 | reverse complement strand
AGACCCGTCTGGCGTTTACCATGGCAGTTCACGCGTAGGCGATCTGGCGCTCCAGAATGGGATCCATCTGCGCTCGGAGGCCTTTGCAACCCAGGCGGAATGGCGCAAGCGCTTGGTCTGCATGCAGACGACATTCGGAGTGCGTTCGACGCAGGATATCGCTGCGGTCAAGACCCAGATACAACGCAGCGACCATTCGGCGTCGTCCGAGTCAGTGTTGGGGCTTGCAGCACGCTACATGATGTGAAACGCTTTGTGTGTTTTGTGCAACGAGAGTTTACTTGCACAAGCAGAGGTGTGAGATGGCCAAGGCCGGAGCTGAGATGTTTGAAAAAATGGAAGACGTCGTCCGGCCGTGCATGCGAGCAAAGCACTTCGAAGACACGGCAGCATAGGACCGACAGTCGTTGGCACAGAGGAAAGGCATAGACGTAATCGGGGATTACAGGCTCGCGCTGTCGCATCGCGCACGCTGCTTGACTACGTATCGCCCGCGCATCGAGAATAGCCTTTGTCATGCACAGGAACCAGCTGCTCGAAATTGGCCAGAGACAACCTCTCGAAGCCCCGAGGTCCTGCATTGGAAACAGAATTTATTGATCCGGTTCTTCCACACACTATACTCGGTGCATTTCGAACCTTCACATCTGTAGGAAGGAAACGAGAACGGACCATATCATATCATATGGGAATAGTGTATTGTGGCGCCTACTTGTGCCATATGTCTCCACGTAGGACTCAAAATGAGTGAACAAGGGGTCATAACTGGCACCCCAGCCTTACCTACAATCCATAGAGCATTTGGCGCATGACATGGAACGCCCCCGGCGGTGCTAATCGCTCATTTCTGCCGCCGTCCTGATCTGTAATCCGCACGATAGGAGGGCAAGCCGCGCTTCTTCTCACATCTAGTTGCACCGCGTCCCTCGGTCGGGATGGCGGATACCGGCGCCAGTAGACCAAACTCTGGACTTCATTCCACTGCTCAGCCAGATAGCTCTCGAATTCGACACTCGACTCCTCCTACGAGAGCTGTACAAGGCTGTGGATGTTCTTTCTGATGCACCCTGCCTTGATGCGGTATATCAAGGGTGGGATGGAACGCCTGCTAGCCACGTTCAGACTCAACTTTGATATACTGGGTCGGTAATGTACGAAGAAAGACATTTGTGATGGAAATACGGAGGGCAGGCGTGAGTGTGTGCCCACTCTCTGTGGTCTGCGCCGCGATGCTCTCGGGGTCTACATTCTGTCCAAGATATTGCTTGACAAATGCTTCAGTCATAGGTAGAATTAGACAACCTACGCTGGAAAAAGCGATAAATCTAATGTGCCGATCTTCTGGCATGTATACCATTCACAAGCTCATTGCATGGCACATCCCATAGCTAGAATACTATTGCTTCACTCACGCCACCCTGAGTATCACACATAGTTTGAGGAGAAACGCATGCGTCGACATGTTCGTATCCTGAAAGAGATCCACACACTTTCGGGTGAGTTTGAGCATAGACGTGAGTACGCTGTATCATGCCCTCGCCTATAATTGTATTATCATGATGAAGCAAGAGTAAGAAGGTGATACGCTAGGGGAACAAAACGAGAATTGCTCGGGGGTAGATGGCAAGAAAGTGGGCTTGATAAAGAGGCGTAAGTCTTTAATAGAACAATCTCCCCCGAAGGATCTCCACGCCAAAAGAAAGTCTTATACCAGACAACCACGGAGGTGATCAATCAGATATGCGCAGGCTAGGGCCGTTGATCACGGCCACAGCCACGCTTTAGCTGCTTACAAGAAAGTAAGAGCGGGTAGCCCATGACTGACATACGCAACAAGAACTGTGCTTCCTCCTGGTATCAGTCATAGTACAGTATGATGAAGGCGTGGTGCAGGCGCTAACAAATGCACTTACGGCTTGTACTATGCTTAGCCATCGTACATTAGACCATAGGATGCATCGGAAAAGGTGAACATGCTTGGCTTGTTGCCAGCAATCTACAGCGGCTGCGACTGCCGGCTACCTCTGTTCCGTCGTATATCGATGGCATAATCCTCCTTCGGTTGCAGAGCTATCGAGTGCACTGTACACTTGCACGGCTGTCAAGAACTCTCAAACGTTTACCATCAGCAAGTGTGCTAAGCAGTTTGCTACATGTTATGTATTGTGATGACACAGGAAGGCCGTACGCTCTTGGCAGTAAACACATGGAAATCATAATCGCACCAAGTAGGCACGCGCACTATTTTCTGCTTTCGCCTAAGCTGCAACCCTAATCTCACTTGCTGTGGGGTTGATTACATGACGTAGCTGACGGCGGCGAGTGATGACTTTCCCATTACCATAACCGCACTTGCAGGCCAGCGGGTATAAATACGGCAGCGCTCCCGACCTGCGTCCCCGGTTGCACGCCGCTGCAGTCCTTACTACTTTTTCGCATGAATTGCAATACAGCAAGTATTGGGTCTCGCCATTTTGCTTCGGTAGTGCCACCTTTTTCCGTTTGTTTGGACAGAAATGTGGAAAAGATGTTCCGGTGCCGGCTGTACCGAGCGACGACGTCCTGGTGACTTCCGTTCTAGATTTGTTGGCTGCGCATTCTGCAGCGCTCTTCGACCACAGTCATGACTTTACAACATCCACGGCTGCTTGTTTCACCGATCTCGAAAATCTCGACTAACTTTTCTTCTAGAGCAGCCGATACATGGGCGCATGGACTTCTGGAGTCCTCGATCTGCACACACAGAGCCCTATCTATATCAGCCCTCTGTGAATAAGAACCTTGGTTAGTACTCCATAGGTTTTTGAACATCGTTGACCAGCCATGCAGACTTGCTTATACGCTCCATGCAAATGTTGCTCGAGATTGTCCCGAACCTCATCACTATCGCTTAAAGTATACGCCTACGAGCCTCATTTGCCTCTAACGGCCCCGTGCACAAATTGAATCGCTCTCACAGAAGCCTTGGACAACTAGATGATGCTTCGTACTTACAAGACCAACACTTCGGCATGAAATTTTTGATTGACAAAGGTTGCCACTATGGTGTTCCACCCTTACTAAGCCTCGCTCAGCCTTTCCTGGCTCGAGAAACGATGGGACATTAATAGATGAGCACAATGGCTGTTTTAGCCCTTCAGGTGCGTTTCAAATCACTTCCCCCCACCTAGCTTATCTTCACAGCAGATGCTACTTCTGCCACCACAACGTAAACTTGACGTCCTTGGTCTTTTGGCCGCCTTTCGCTCCCGATGCCTCGGCTATGGCGAACAGTCCGCGTTCCTGCTATGCCTCTGCAAGGTTGTGGTTGTGAAGAGCATAGAGACCGTTCTTGCTCCCGCAATCGAACCCCTGCTAATCCGAGCTCCATAGGAACATGCTTTATTGTATACACAGGAAAGCTTGCCATCTTCCGCTTTTACCCTTGATCGAGCGAGTGCCGTGGTGTATTGCATGCAACCATGGCAAGATCTAAGGATCGAAGAGCTGTGGGCTGATCTGGGGTGAGGCTTGCTGAATGAGCTGCTCACTGCTGCGCCGACTGAACATCAGGGAAAAAACGGCCGTGCCGTGCGCTGTTCATCATTTTCCCGGCCATTTTCAAGACAGACATGTTCCTGAAGCCCTCAGCACCAAGCCTTGCATTGCCACTGAGGCGTGTATGCTACATCCGCTCTGTCGACCAGCGGTTCGTACTTCTGACCTAGCCTCACTTTCGGTATTCAGGCCATACCCTGGCATCTATTCGGCATCGAACCTATATCACAGACCCGTCAGTCGCCCCCTAAGAAGTCAGGACCCTGACAAGGCATCTAGACATACGCGACATCCCGCGCAGCCAGCTCGAACAATCAAGCGCGTCCTTCTCTGGTCTTTCACGAATTGTGTACATGCAGACACGACATTGACTACATCTTTCACGATCACAATGTTCTGGGCCGACATTTATCTGATAGGATATCGATCTCCAGTTGAGCGAGCGGGCTATTTTGCTTGCAGACCCCACGGCAGCGAGCCCTCGGGCGATTGCTTGCTCCACTGTACTCGCCGATTATGTACGAGCCCGGACTGGCAACATCAGGAAGGCAACCCTCTACAGAACAAAGGAAGGGTTACATCAGCTGTTGATGGTTTCACCACGTCTCGCACATGAACCAGTGGTACGTCAAACTACTTTCACCTTACATCTCACTGACCGTTTGGCCCGAGCTCAACCTGGCTTCAACGTCCCCTCGCGGTTCAACCTTTTCCACAGCATTACATTCGCCGATCGACTGGGAACTTTCTACTAGCTAGACCCTCTCGTAGCTCTCACGAAGCTATCCTGCTAGACCTGTAAGTACATCCCCCAGTTATTATTGCTACAGGAGTAGCGAAGGTACGAGTACAGGCTTAAAGTACTATCAACCAGCCCCTTGCGCCGTCTTATGAACGGCAATCGTTTGCCAGTGCAATCACTCAGCCCCGGACGATGCGCCTGCAACCGCAATAAACAAAGCAATCATCCACCATACCACCAAGCTAACATGGACGGTAGCAATATGCAAAGATATATGAGATATATGGTCCACTCTCCATATCATGGTACCTCTGACATAAGGTGAGTCTAGTGTAAGGGCAAGCGGATGGGCTGTTGCGGCTCAAAACTGGTAACAGTGCAGGGTTCGCGCTGGCGTATGACTTCGTTGTCCTGCTTCTGCTCTCAAAGGTTTGACTGCTTACAACTCTACAAGAAGTTTCTGTCTTGAAGCGCTGCGTCCTTTGTATGAAGGCTTCTATCGCGCTAAAGTAAAACCGCCATGACGCGTGGGGGCAGAGATGTTCTCATTGAAATGAAGCAGAAGCAGGCGACGCACCTGAGGATGGTTCTGTCTTCGGCTGGGCGGGCAGCACCGACTGGTCTCTGCTACGTTGCCAATCGACGCGCTTCCACTATGATAAAGGATCGGTAGAGATCCAATGGCGACGTCCACAGGCATCGCCTTGTGTTAATGTTCTTGACATGCAGCGTTCTTCGGCGAGACACAAGCCATCGGCTGTGGATTGCTTGCAACGACATACGGGCACAGCCGATGCCTAAACCAACCCCAGGCAAAGCCTGGACTGGTGTCGCTGCGCGAGAGCGTGCAGGACGCTGATCGATCGGCCGAAGGCTAGAAAAGCCTTGACAGAGAGGATGGACCTGTGGAAGGACGATTGCGGTGGTGGCAATTATCGCAAATAGAGCAGTGGTGGATGCGCGATATGTGCAATCGAGGTATTCTCCTCCACCCTTGTTAGGAGAGGCAGGCTGACTCTGAGTGTAGACACGGAAGCTTCTAATGCCAGTATAGCGTCTAGCCGCGCTGTGGAAGGTCTCTTGGTCTGCAAACCTGGATAGCTGGGCTCTGGAAACCGACCGCAGATGGAAGAAGAGCCCTCACGTCACAGTCGCGTCTTAACCAACAGCATGACGTAAGCATGCAACATCCGAGGTAAGCGAACCCAGATCGTCACAACGGAGATTCTGCGAACCCCGAGAAAGACGAGAGCGCGGCCCGCGACACACAAAGAACGAGACAGTACGTGACAAATAATGGAGACACGCCGACCGAGACTCCTGTTATCGATCCTACGCGTCGTACGTGCGACATGCAGAGAGCATCAATGAGATAGAGGCAAATGATACCGGAGGGCAAGACAGGTTTCGGAAGGGCGGGAAGCTACGAATGCAGGAGATGAAACGAAAGGAAACAGCGGTCTCGAATTGATCAATTATACACAAAAGGGCTTGATGGATAAGACTGGGAGGTGGGGGAAGAAGCGCGAGCCAGGGGATGAATCTTGAGCTTTCGCGCCTAGCGGACAAGCTCGACATTTGTAACACGGCAGAAGTTGAAGCATGAGCTCAGAAGACATTGCGTGCACACGGACACACAAGAAACATCGCTGTCTAGCGTACAGCACGGTTGGCAAGGGATCGTCGACGAGTTAGAACCGTCATAGGAAGTGAAAAGGAGGCAAGAACCGCCCACGACAATCGCGAATGGTTTGAAAAGCACTTCCAGGGTGGCCAATTGCAGAGAGAACAATGACATCCCACCAAAGGCGACTGTACAGACATACTTAGGATCACCAATGAGACGCGGGTTGCGCTGAGACCAAGGGCCTAGAAGATGATTAAGGAAGAGGAGTAACATTCACCACAATGTGTTGGCTGAATAAACAGAGTCTGGATAACCGCAAGATCCATCTACCTTACCGAGAAGAAGACGCCGATAAGCTGGTCAGCCGTAGGATGCTGGAGGTACGAGGCGAGATGGTTCATCTCCAGCGATTCGAACAGCGCCATCGTCCAACGCGCTTCTTCAAGTGCCTCGAATATAGTGGCCAACTGGCAAATCTCTGCGCCAATGACATAAGAAGTAGAGGCTGCGCCGAATAGGGCTACGAGAACAGACATGCACTATCGCCCACCACAAAATGGGCTGCGTACTTTGAGGCTCACCAGACCACCGATCCGGAATATCCTGTCCACCATGAGAAGCGCAGGGTGTTAGCGCAGAACAAGCAAAGACCTTCAAATGCTACAAGCTATTCTAGGGAAGCGCTGCACGCAAATTGGATGGCAACGCACCCATCAGAAAAACAGGCGAGGGCCGTACCTTTTCCATCCATGATCTGGGCGGGCTACGAACGAAGCATATGCCATTAGACATTGCAGAAATCACTCACGAGATCGACGAACAGACCCTGCTGATCGCATGCGTTTACACCTCGCAAACAGAGGCGGTGTGGCATAGGCCTGGACTGACAAGTAGCCTCTACTTACTCAAGAAGGCTGTCGCCAGCGTCTGAGTCAGACGAGGAGACAGAACAATGGAGCTCACCATTGCTGGCGACTTCAGCCGTCACGACTGGGCGTGGTGCGGTGAAAACATCTGAAACAACTAAAGAGGAGCCGAGCGTGTAGTCGACTTTGCCCAACAGCTTACTATGGAGCGCCTTCTCCCACGAGACACCGTCGCATTTCTGGAAGGTAAACCTACACTCGATCTTATGCTAGGTACGCTAGGGTTGCACGATAAGCTGGTGGAATGTTATATCCAGCTACCGGAGCACGGAGTGGATCGCCGATCCACAGAAGCGGTCTTTGCACTTGCTCTGCAAACACGAACTAGCCTCCATTGTGACATCCGAGGGCGCGACTGAGTGGAAGATGCCGAAATGGAAGTGGAACTATCAAGGCCATTCGTCCTGGAGGTGACAGAAATAACAGAGGAGCAAGACATGGGGATCCAGCAGGTGACTGATCAAGTGGAGGCGGAATCCTTCACTTTAAGTAAGGTAGAAGGGTCGGTATTCCAAACGCGACCACATACGGACTCGGTTACCGATGCTCTTCTGTTCATGGATCCCCCGACGGAGGAAAAGTCTGCAGAGCCATCTTTGCCGCAAACCTGTTCAAAGCACCCGGAAAGGACGGAATGCCGGCTGCGGTGTGGCAGGAGCTCTGGGAAATGCTGAAGAGGCACGTAGTTGTTCTTGATCAGCTATCGCTCGAGACTAGCACACTGCTGCGGCAACGGAAGAGTGCAACAGTTATTCCTTCCAAAGAAGTAAAGACGAGAGACTGGAGAGAGGCCCAGACGTACGGCCCCACATCGCTACTGGTGACATTGGACAAAGGCCCGAAGGCTGTGATCGCGGAAAGACTAACATATCTTGCGGAGGAATACTACCTACTACCCAATAGCCATTTCGAAGCTTGGAAAGCTTGGAAAGGTGGATCGACAACGTAAGCGCGCACTCTCATCCAAGAACGCACTTCCCAGGCCTGGAGAGACAACAACCTATTCAGCTTGGTCAGCTTCGAAGTGCGCGGAGCGTTAACGGAGTAGACGTCGGGGTGCTTGCTCAAAGACTGGAAAGGCTACGAATACGACACACGCCCGTGAAATGGATCCGTGACTTCTGCACAGAGAAGAGAGTCTCAGTCACAGTCAATGAGGAAACAACTCTGCTTACAGAGTAACCACAGGCTGGGCTGCCCAGTGCTCAACCATCTCACCAATCGCATTCCTGTGCATCCACGCCGACCTCGTCCCGCCAGAACAGAACCGCGACGAGGGGGCGATGGCTCTGTTGATGACTATACAGCCTGGGTCGGGGCGACCCGGCAGAAGCAAAAACAGCAAGATTGCAAACAACAATCGTAGAGAGAGCGAAAAGACGGGCCCGTGCAAGTGGAGCATCTTTCGGAGGAAGCAAAACAGCCTTTGTGGACCTCACACGGAACAACAAAAAGCTCTTAAGCTTACCTCTGGTAAAAGACGGAGAGGAAATCGTGCCCAAACATGAAGTCAAGACCTTGGGGCGGTCCTCGGCCAACAGTTACGCTATAGAGAACACGTAGAAAAACCGGGACTGAAGGCAGCACTGGCGCTGAAGAGACTGAATCCGCTGGCTGCACGAACCTTCACGTTAAAGGTCGCGCCAACGATCGACTATGCCTCGCCGGTATAGTTACCGAAAGCGGCAAAACAAACTACGAAAATACTCGATTGAGCACAGAAACTTGGGACCATGCGACCGTACGAGTGTTCCGCACACTAGGAACAGAGAGGGTAGAGGCCTAATCAGGCATCATCTCGGTGCGAAATTGGTGGGAACATTAGCAAGGCAAGTTCTGAGTCAGGTGCAACACACTGCTAAAAAAACGCTCGCTCTGGGGTCTGCAGCGGCGGCTGGACATACGATACAGGCGCTTCCGGTCATCACTGCAACAGATCGCATGTAGATTTGAGAAAATCGATCTGGAAAATCCTGGAATGATCAAACCTCACCGCAAGGCGCCCTCCTACCCTGCTGTCAACTTCGCCACCAAAGGGGAAATGAAGCGAGAGTATACTCTATGTCCACGCATCATACCAGAAAGGCAGCATCGGGGGCGGGATCTGCCCCAGCATGTGACCACCTGACACCCGAGGGAAACCTCGCGTCTCAGGAGACATCAGACAAGAATCATGACCATAATCTTTCACCACAAACTACTATCGTTCCCTATAGTTCATTATTATACTATGAAATCTAACAGGAGGGACATGGAAAGTATACTGCGCAGCAAGAAACCACAAATCCAGAACGATAAAGAAGGCGCTACGGGATACGCACAGGGAATAAGTGGAGAAGGCGGCTGAGTCACCAGAAGCATTATACAAATAGCCCATTGGGCAAGAAAAAGGGAAACACGGTATGCAAGACCTACACCAGCAATACAACACCCTGTGACTTAACGCGAGATCACAGAACCAAGCTACAAAGCAGAGCTATTTAAGGACACCTTCTTCCCACATCCCCGAAAGCGGACCTGGAAGACGTACGGGACGCGGAGTACAGCAGCCAAATCGAACTACCACCATTAATGGAAACGGGACTAGAGACGCCATCCGCGCGGTATCCCCCGTCAAGGCCCCGGGACCTGACGGAGTTAAGAATAAGGTCCTCCGGGCAGGAAGACCCTAGCTCATAATGCACATACTAAGAACCTTCAAGCAAAGCATAAAGTACTGCCCAGCCCATTTTCGAGGGTCACTCACAGCGGTACTGCGCGAACCACGGAAAGACAGCTACACGAAACCAAAGGCATACCGAACAATCGCGTTACTTAATACAAAGAGCAGAATAATGGACGCAATAATTGCCCAGGGGCTTAATTACGTAGTAGAGACACTGATAGCTACTATCAACCCACAATGGAGGAAGAAAGAAGCGTTCAACGGAGCATGCGCTCCACGCTGTTACGGGAAGGATATACGAGGCAAGGAACAAAAAGACACATGCGGCTGGCTTCCTCCTGCTCGACGTATCGGGGCGCATTCAACAATGTGCCCAACCCGCGTCTACTACACAACTTCAGGAAAAGAAAGATTGGCGAAGACCGTCAGATGGGTCGCAAGCTTCCTTAGCAACAGACACACGGGGGATCACGATAGATAAATTCCACTCCACGGAATATGCAGTAGGCACAGACATTTCTCAAGGCTCTCCATTGTCGACTATCTCCTACCTATTCTATAATGCTGACCTCATAGACATGTGTAATCAGAATGCTAACGTCCTAACCACAGGATACATAGACGACATAGCAATCCTGGCATGGGCAGTAGCAACAGTGAAGACGTGCGACGTCCGAAGCAAAATTCTACAAAGGCACAGCGATGGGTCAACACGCATGCACCTGTCTTCGCCCAGACGAGTTCTGGCTCACACACTTCACAAAGACACGCAAAAAGATTGACATAACTCACCCGATACAGACGATTTGGGGCCGAATTGAACCGAAGCTAGCTTGCAAGTACCTCGGACTAGCGATGGACAGGCTCTCATGGAAAGCACATATAGAAAAAATCAGGCGACAAGCAACAAAAACAGTGTATACGCTAAGTAACCTTGGGAACTCAAACTCCGGTACCAGTCTCATAGACCCAAGGAAAGTATATGAGGGAGCAACGCTGTCCCACATGGTGTATGCCTGCTTAATATGGACAAACGAAGACCGAAAGAAGCACACCTGCACCAAAAAGGCACTTGAGATCCTGCAGAGCATCTAACTTAGGCTAGAGTAGCACGAATCATCTGTGGAGCATTCAAAGCCACATCAAGAGCTGCACTCGACGTTGAAGCATTTCTCCTACTGCCATCCTGAAGAGGCGCCTTGACAGCTTTGGCCTCCCATGAGGCCTTGTTGAACACCCTCTTGGATCTGCCGATTAGATCTAGCATGATGCCTTTCTCATCCATATTGTACGTCAGGCGCGGCTGGATGTTGTATTCGAGTATTTCCTCAAATAGAAGTCCAAATCGCATCTCGTATTTGTCATAGGAGCCAGTTTTGTGACGATTTGAATCCATCGTTGCCCATTGCAGTACAATGTTATCCTCATGGTGGCGGAGAAATCGAGAAACCCAACTCTCACTACCACAAGGCTCTCTAGCAACAGATGTCGCGAAATTTTGGCTCGTTGCCCTAGTAACGTTAGGTGGAAGACGGCGCTCATCAAGGTCTTGTATGTATTTTACGAGGGCATCTTGTTGTGGACTCCACTCATACTAATTTTCAATGGACATCTTCGTACTCGTCTTCGCGCGAGCGTCCGCCGCTCAACACCAAATGATCTTACGCTACCCGAGTACGTAAAATCATCTTCCGGGCCCAAAGAACCTACATGAGTAGCAGCATCATCAATAGGTGCAACTTTAGTGGAGTTACGGTGATGCACGACATGGACATTTTTGTTGAGGTGCGCGACCCGTGACTATGCGCGGGGCGCGCGCACGTACGTCAACAATGCGGTATGCTAGTGGCTGTATCATGTGTTCATTAAAATTATAGCAATACTAACTTAACGTTAACGTTAAGTTAAGCCTCGGCTCTAATCACTCTCTTGCATTTCGACTCCTTTACATTGACGTCAAGTTGCTCATACTAGTCAAGGTAGAAGGATGCTCGTCGCCAAGTACCCTTCTAAGTGTCTCTGCTATTTGTTTTTGCAGTTCTTGAGCCTCGCTGCATCGCCCCTGGCCTCCGGAGGTCGACGCCAGGTTGTTCATGCTGGTCATTGTGGGCGGATGTTCGTCTCCAAATGTTTTCTGTCGCGTCTCAATCACTTTCGCAAATAATTTCTCAGCCTCTCTCCATCTTTCCAGACTTTTGTACATGGACGCCAGGTTGTTCATACTGATCAGCGTATTCCGGTGCTGGTGCCCAAGCGTCCGTTCAGATGTCCGCACAACCTCCAAAAACAATTCTTCTGCTTCAGTCCATCACTCTTGGCTCCTATACGTCGACGCCAGGTTGTTTATGCTAGTCAGCGTGGTTGCGTGCTTGCGTCCGAGCTTTCTTTCGAGCAACTCGGTCACTTTCGCAAACAGCTCCTCGGCTTCATTCCATCGTCCCTGATCAAAGTAGGTGGATCCCAGATTGTTCATGCTAATTAGCCAGCTAGAATAGTCGACGCCAGGCACTATCTCAGTTGTCTTCGCCGCTTGAAGCTTTGGTTTTCTCGCTTCTTTCCACTTTTCTCGTAATCGGTATGCCCGTCCCATATTCTCGGTGTTGGGTGTTCCAGAACGATCGTATTCGACCGATTTCCGAATCCGTTTCATTTTGCATGCTTTTGGTATTGCCAAAATAGCTAGGATAAAATAGGTTAATCGTATAATATGGCCGACAGAGGCCCAGTGCGACTCAAGATACATAAGTATCGATCCAAGCGCCAATCTGGTCGAGATGCCTTGGGTTCCCATTATTTTAAGCTCAGTAATGTTAAAAAAATGCACATACAGCTTTATGCTTAATATACCGAGCCCGTTATATTCATGTTGAGACTTTGCGAAGTTAAAGTAGGTTTTGATATGTCCGTACCTACGTATGGATAGCAGCATCTATGAATTGGGGTGCTCCGTCATATGACCCGGGGACAAGTTGATCCGTACCGATCGGATCTGGGTTAAGCCGTACAACTCACACAGGTTACTGTGTAAGCCCCTGAGCTAACCTATCAAGGCTTACCTACACGCCCAGTCTCGATTATGTGCAGATAGCATCTTTGTATATAGACGCGCCTTCGAACTTCGTACGAAGGGCAGACCAAAATATGAATACCAGAAAGTAGTACCCTTTGTTCTCAACCCCAAGACGATCGTACCAATCGCACACTACCGACTAAGCCCTTGATAACAGTAACATAGGGCGGTGCTAGCACACAGGAGATAAGATAAGTCTATCCGTGTGAATTATAGCGCTATCGAATACGTACGGCTCCAGTTTGGTAAGCTGGTCGCGGAGCGTCGTACATACTCGGCAGGTGTCTATACCCACCGACAGTTATAGTATTTAATAACCTGCAAGGTAAAAACTTGAGACTGGTTGGTTAATTTCTACTTCGGTCCTTAGGTTTTAATAACAATAATAATAGCGATAATATAATGGAAAGTCTAGTAGAACGTTAACTAGCTGGAACTTTACTACTAGGAATGCAGAGGTCTTTATTCTTAAGCCCCGTGTTAGAAGCAGATAGAGAGACACTATAATTGTTTGTATCAGCACTCTTTAGCACCGGTTTCTAATAGCCTTCTGTAGAGTATAGTTTACTAGGTAGGAGCTGTAAAGTAAACACTGAATGGAAACATCGGTATAACGGACTGTGTCTTCACACTGATTAAATACCTGATCTAGAGCGGCGACTAGCAGACTTAGTCTATACTCATCCTCCTTGCAGCTGTATAGATTAATGTTTCTGTACAGTCCGAGGTGCAAATTCTAGGCTGTGGTGACCGGGAACTGCACGAGCCGCATAAGGAGTCTGCGCTCTGCACTGGCAAAGGTCTCCGCCCACCTAGTGCGTTGCATCCAATTGGTATTCAGAGCTATGTCGCACTTGCCAAGGCCGTTGGTTGCATTCGTTCAACTACTATTGACGCAGTTAAGTTCTTCAGCATGTAGCGGTTCGAGGCGCTGCAACAAAAAAAAATCGGCGTGTTCCTTTGCGGCATAACTGCCAGGGTCTACGTAACACAAACTACGCAGAGGTAAGAATATCTTATTATTAATATAAAACTGCACTGAGATCTGAGTGCAGTTACAGCTATGTATCTCTAGAATGAATGCACGTTGATATAGAATATGTAAGCAATAGGTTGTATTATTCGTGTGTATGATAGAAAAGCTAATATACATGTGGAAGAGGACGGATTAGTCAGTGGTACATCACATGACTGTAGGTGTCCCGGGCTTACACACCCCCCTCAGGTTCGAACGTATGTAGAAGCTGATGTGATCATAGGCCACCCTCCACCCTGCATAGAGGTGGAGCTGCTTGTTTGAACGTGGTGGGTAGCCACTTGATTGAAGCAGTGCCAGGTGGGGATCGTCCGCCGTCACGGTGTTGGTGGGCCTCGCTCTGTATTATGGGCGTCCCCAATAGTCGGACGTCTCCTAGAGCTAGCATGGAGGCCCTTATCGCTTCACGTTCTGTATGGAGGTAGGTGGTATCCCTGCAAGATAAGGAAGTGCGCTACAGTAATTCACAGAGCTGAACAAGAGGTATAGCCTCGTCAAACCTGTGAAAACCACGTGGGAAAAACCAGGAAGAGTACTATACATGCAGAAGCTCATGAAGTAGCCAAAGGAAATTTCTGGAAATACAAGAGAGATACCCAGTTTTGATGTCTCTGGCGAGGCAGAAGTTTGGTCAGGCCGTCAGCTGGCTGACAGGTGGTTGGTAGGTAGGTAAGATTGATGTTGTGTGACTGTGCTTCCTGGCGTAGCCAGTGATGATGGATATCCACGTGTCGGAGTGATGTTTTGAGGCGTGGCGTAGCCGAGGTGATCAGTCGAATGGTTTGCTGGTTGTCACAGTAGAGTATCTGTTCGTTGTTCGGATCGAATTCGATGTCTTGGAAGAGTCTCCACCACCAGAGTAGCTCAGTGCCGGCGGAAGATGCGGCTATTAGCTCGGCTTCCGTGGTCGACTTGGTAACGCATCGTTGTAGGGTCGCTTTCCAGTCGATGGGACCGCCGAAAAGGAAGAATATGTAGCCCTGAGAGCTCTTCCGAGTAGCTTTGTGGTCGGCGTATGAGGCATCGGTGGCGCCAAAGAAGTCTGGCTCTTCTTGGTCGAGGATATGTGCGATATCGGTGGATAGGGAGGCATCGTAGTGCAGTGACTGATCCTTTGTGTGATACAGATACTCAAGAGTTTGGTAAGCAGCGTCGATGTGCTGTTGGGAAGGACTAATCAGGAACTCCGCTAGTTTCGAATGAGGTTTGGCAACGTCTGGCCGGGTAGCCGTGGCGACGTAACCAATCGATCCAACTAGCTGGGCGTATCGATATATGTTCGCGTCATTCTTTGGGTCGTCCGACGGAAGTAGCTCTTCGAGTGGAAGAGGTGTGGCGGGAGGCCGATTGAGTGGCTTGGGAGATGGGTACTTGAGAGCAAGCTTGTCTAAGTATGCTGCTTGCGACAGCCACATAGTTCCAGTGGATCGATCGCGATGTATTTGGATACCGCAGAAGGTCGCCAGGTCTCCGAGTGATCGAATCTCGTAGCGCTGCAACAGCCTGCGCTCAAATTCGTCAAGGGCAGTGACGTGTGCTGGCTTAGCTAGGACAACAATGTCGTCGACATGGAAGAAGATGAGGAGCTTATCGCTCTTCCATAGACATGGCGCATCCTTGATCTCCTGCAATCCGAGCTCTGTGAGGGATTTGGTGAGCTCCTTGTACCAGAGTAAAGGTGAAGTCTTCAGGCCGTAGAGCGCACGGTTTAGCTTCCATAGATATTCAGAGTCAGAGAAGCCTTCGGGTGTGTGGGTGTATACTGGAGAAGTTAGATGCGCATTCGTAAAAGCGTTGACCGCATCGTATTGTCGAATTTCCATGTTAAAGTAGGCTGCAATGGCCATCAAGGCGCGGAATACGCGGATGGCCAGTGTGGCGGCGTACGTCTCTTCAGCCGTAGTCTGGAGATCGCCGCGCACACAGATCCTGGCTTTGTACTTCGTTAGGTATCCTTCGCTACCTAGTTTGTATTTGAACACCCAGAGTAGTGGTAAGACCTCGTTTTCTAGGGCGTTGAAGTCCTTCCACGCAATCTTCTCGTACGTGCCTTTGCGCTTGACATCGCTTATCTCGCGTTGCATGGCTGCAGTGAAGCCTTGTTTATGAGGAGTTGGAAGATTCATAACATCCCGATAGCATCTGGGCTCCGTAGGCAGTATGGTGTGATGGAACCGCGTTTTGGTGGCTGTGGCAGACGCTGCGACAAAAGTTGCCCAGTACTTGTTGACAAAGAAGCTGCTACTTTTGCGCGATGGCTTTCGAGCCCTAGTTAGCCCTTCAGGGAGGATGTGCGACTGGCGTAGATTGCCATCGATGCGCTCGCGGTTTTGAGCAGAATTTGTGTCGTCCAAGTCGATCGGTTCGCGTCTTCTTCGCTTCCTTGATGATTGGGTAGACGTTTGAATGTTCGCTGCAGGGCTGCCAGTACTTGTAGTTGATGAAGCTTGGTCAGAAGAACGTGGCGGAGGGTTCCGCTGAGGAGAGGCTGTGGTCGCTGGGGTTGGCAGAAACGACAGTTGGCTATAGTGTTCGTGTGGCTTGTCCGTAGATCGATCGTGTACACGATGGCTGGTTCCCGGAATAGGATCGGGCTCCTCCTCTGACGAGGCTTCTGAAGAGTCGTGTGGATCGCGCAAGGATGGCATGTGAAGCGTGTGTATGATTTCTGCCAGCTCTGCGTTGGGCATCAAGGGATCGGACTCGTCGTCGTCTTTATAGTACAGATCCTCTTTGAACGTCACGTCGCGTGTCCTAACCACCTTGCCTTGGTGTGCTCGACTCTTTGCCTTGGGTAGCCAGACCCGATAAATGTTCGACGCGTCGTATCCGACAAGGTATCCGACAAGCGCGCGCGGTGTCAGCTTGTCGCCCCTTCGTATCTGGGGACGGAGTGCGTATGCGCGACAGCCGTAGAGTCTGAGGTGAGCAATGGAAGGCTTTTTGTTGTACGCCATCTCGAATGGAGTCTTCCAGCTGATGGCCCGTGTCGGTGTGCGATTGAGCAGATAGGCTGCAGCAACGTAGATTTCAGGAGCGAGCGCATGAGGTAGGTTTGATGCCACGCGCATGGATCGGCTGCGATCAATCAGGTTCTTGCCTGAGCGCTCGGCTGAGCCGTTTTGCTCGTTGACATAGGGTGCTCTGATCTGGAATCGGATCCCTTCTTGGTTGCAGTATGCTCGCGCCGAGTCGTCTGTGAGTCCATATCCTCGTTCGTCGTCCGCAATCAGGAACGTGACGGTTGTATTGAACTCGCGTTTGATGGATCTGTCTAGGCGTCTCAGGACGTCCAGTAGCGTTCCTTTATCTCGCTTCGAAATTGTGTAGACAAAGTTTAGCTTAGTGTAGAGATCGAATCCGTGGAACACGTATCGATGACCGTTGTATCCGACTGTGTCGAGCTTGATGATGTCGATAGCAACCGTTTCGAACGGGCGGGAAGCACCGAGTTCGTGTCCGGTCCTGCGTGAGATGATTCGGTGTGCTTTGTTTTGCAAGCATTCCTCGCAATGAATCGTGCTCGGTGCAGAGCCTTTGGGTGGCTGTATTCCAATGACGTTGATTGATAGCTGGTCGATTGCCTCCTTTTCTGCGTGTCCCATAAGCACATGGAGCTGAAGTTTCGTGAGGGACCGAGGTTGGAGCGGTTCAGCGGAATATTGTGGTCTGCGTTGATTCGTGGCAAATGCGGCATGCTTTACCAACATAGCTGGTGGTTTCAAGCGCCGTAGAACGAGCCAGTGGCCGCCCAGTCTGGTGAGTCTTGCAACATCCTGGCAAGGCGTTCCTGTGCGATACAGCACGTTCCGACCCGAATCGAAGTGGATGTTGGATGACGAAAGCCGTGAGAGTGACACCAAGCTAGTGAAGAAGGATGGGATCAGTGCCACTCGCTTCAGAGTCGTTGTTTTGGTACCGGTCGGTGTTTCTAACGGTATCTTGACTTCTCCCCAGGCTTCAATGAGCGTCTCCGAGCCGCCCGCTGTCACGACATCATCGTCCGCTGCTGGAGCTCTCCATTGGAACTCGGCGGGGTTGTTGCAGATGTGGATGTCGGTGGCTGGATCGAGAGTCCATGAGTAGAGAAGCGGATAGGTAGATGCAGGTGGCTGAAGATGGAACGCAGAAGAAAAGACAGCGTAGGCTCCATGAGGAAGTTGGCCTGCAGGCATATCGCCGGCGTCGATCTCTATCGAATCAGGTTCCGCTTGCTTGTCAGCACCTTTGTTTTTTTGTTTCTTGAAGCGTCTGTTCCTTTCCCGAATCTTGTTTAGTATGCCTTTCTGATCCTTGGCCTCGTATTCAGCAATTTTCTTGGCTTTTTCAGGGTCTTCGACAAATCCACTGGGTCGAAGTGCTGTGTCGATGTATGCGCATTGGCCCCAGAAATGGGTCTCTCCGCAGAGGCAAGGCCTTTGTGGTTTGGCCCCGTCTCGCGTTCTTTTCTTGCTGTAAGGAGACTTTTCTTGATCCAAGGTTGCTCCAAAAACACCTCCATTGATGTTTGTCTTCTTCAAATGCGTTGTGCGATGGTAGCGTAGGAAGTCGCCTAATACCGTAGACAGCTGGGATTTGTGTGGTACCGGTGCGTTGTGATTGGCGTTCCATGTCTCCTCAGCTTTGAATAGATCTAGTGAAATAGAGGCAGTGTAGGCTGCGTCTGCTTGCTTGATGGCTCGAATCAGGTCTTTGTGCGCTCGGAAACCGTGTACTTCCGGTAGATCGAGCTGCTTCGCTCGACTATAGGCGGTGAGGAAGTCGCTGCACCAGTCTTCGATGCTGGATCGTCGAGCGTGTAGGACCTTGGCTGATTCATAGGCCTTCTGAACTCGGTATTCTTGGTCCGCTGTCGTGGGAGAGTAAAGAGTTTGAAGCGTCTTCACCTGATCGTATGCCGTTTGCTTATCCTTAATATGATAGAGTAGATCCTGCTGGATGGTTTTAGCAATGTGTGCTTCGACCTGGCCTACCTTTTCCCTGAGGCGCCTGTATTCTTTGATCTCCCTGTGGTAGATGCTGGAGTCTTGGTTGTGCTGCATAAGTTCATGTTGAGTCGGCTGAGTTGTGGATCCGTCAGGATGGGTCACAGGCGCTGGCCGAGCAGGCTTCTGAGGTTTCTGTAGAGGATGATGGGGTTGGTCAGGGTCAATGTATTCCCATACATCACCTGCTTCAGCTATGCGTTTGACAACAAAAATCCAGAGTTCCCAGTTGCTTTGACCGTCGAGTATAATGTCGGAGTGGACAACGCTTTTGGACATATCGAGGATAGGAATATCTGACTCGTTTGGTTCTAACTAGGTGGGTGACTAGGGTATGGGCGTGAGTGCGGAACAATCCGGGCTCATAACTGTAAGCAATAGGTTGTATTATTCGTGTGTATGATAGAAAAGCTAATATACATGTGGAAGAGGACGGATTAGTCAGTGGTACATCACATGACTGTAGGTGTTCCGCGCTTACAGAATATCTGTCACATAGAATGCGTGGGTTGAGGTCGGATCTGCACAATCGAGCAGGGACTGAGGAATGAGGTTTTAGACCAATACAAATAAGGCTAGACGATAGGCTTAGCTAGAAGTGGGGCTACACAGAGCAGAAATCCCTGTACAGCCAGATGAACATCATCATTATCATCGATCAACAAAGAGCTGATCGCATGCGAGCATTACACCTGACATGAGTGCGTAACCCAGGAACGTAAGTACGGGTTAGACCACCAGGCCATACACTCTTCCGCATCGGCGTGGAAAAGAAAGAAGCGCAAGAGAGACTGCCGTTCAAGAACGCGCTATAGGGCAAGATAAGTCAAAGGGCTGAGCATGAGAAGGCAGCAGGCTTCCCGGCAAAAGACGTAGACAAGCCATTTTATCTAGTAACTTAGGTGACTGAAATAGTAGAGACGTACTGCCTAAAGGTGTGGCCG
>JAMAHW010000194.1:0-19757 GCA_023627715.1 Periconia sp. R9002 | reverse complement strand
CCTGTCGTTCAGAGTGCACGAGCCGTATTCAAAGGGATTATACTCATAATCCCATTTACGTCTGATTTGATAGGGTAGTCATTTGGGTCCCAAGTACTGGCAATCCAACCTTGAACGGCCAGTCTGTTTCAAAGCTGCTATGCAGGCCTTGTTGAATTCCACGATCATCAAGAATCCGGTTTTGCTGGAGCTGGGTCCACATTCAGCGCTCGCTGGTCCAATCAGACAAACCTTGACAGCTGCTTCAATGAACGTTCCCTATGTTTCATCCCTTGTGCGCCGACAGAGTAGCGCCGAAAACCTGTTGCAGGCCCTCGGGAAGCTCTATACTTTGAATATCGTTATGGATTTCAAAGCTCTTGTCAATGTACCTGCATCTCTCGTTGCTGGTTTGCCTCGCTACCCGTGGGATCACTCGCAGAAGTTTCTATACAAGTCACGACTATCCAAGGAGTGGTTAGACAGGGAGCATATTCATCATCCTCTGTTGGGCTCAAAGATTCCCGCCAGCACGGATTTGGAGCCTGTCTGGCGGAATCTACTATCCCCAAAGACAACGCCTTGGATTGCTCACCACAAGCTATCTGATTCTATTGTCTTTCCTCTTGCAGGATTTGTATCTATTGCGGCCGAGGCCGGACGCCAAGTGAGTGGGATCAACGACGGCGTTAGTATTCGAAACATCATCGTGCACAACGCTTTGGTAGTGGATGCCGAAACTCCTACTGAGATCGTCACCTGCTTGCGTCGAGCCCGCTTGACGGACACGTCCACCAGCTCATGGTGGGAATTTTCCATATCCGCGTATAATGGCCACATCTGGACAAAGCACACCACGGGTGAGGTCCGAGGCGAGACGTTCGAAACTCAGCGCGCACACAACGAGAAGGTGAAGAGTCTACCGAGGAAGGTCGATGGTGATAGCCTTTACGAAGCGGTGCGACAGGCAGGTCTTGATTATGGTCCTTCCTTCCAAACCTTGCAAGATATCAGGACGGCAACGACAACCATGGGAGGTACAGCTAAGATGCGAAACAACCAATGGGGGGATGAGGCACACTACCATGTGCACCCTGTCGTGCTAGATACTTATTACCAGCTGATGAGCTGTGCAATTATCAAAGGCATCGGCCGTGATTATCGCCGAATAGTTGCTGCGGGGATCGACTTGATCACAATATACAATTGCGCGAAGAATGACCTCGATATCTTTACCGCAGCTGAACCTACAAACGAAGGTTTTGTCGCGAACGGGTGGGTGGCTGCGGGCTCGAAGAAAATCATTAGTATCTCTGGCTCCCACAGCCAGATTTTTCACGAGGATGCCATGGGCGAAGACACAACGGCGTCAATGACCGCCCGAAGCGAATGGGTTCCACATATCGACTTTCAGAACACTAGCACACTCATTAAAACGTCCCCCAAACACCAAAAGTGCGTTCCACTTCTTGATGAACTTGCACAGCTGGCCATTTCTGCCGCCAGCATAACCGCTAGAAATATCGACGTAGACGCCCCACACTTGGTCCAGTACAAAGAATGGCTTATTCAGCATCACCCGTCGGACCTTAACGACTACACAGCAACTACGTTGACACAGAACCTTGAAGCACTGGCGAAGAAACTTGAAGCTACCCCCGCCGCACACGTGGCATCGGTTGTTGCCGCTGTGTCTACTTCTATCGAGTCTCTTCTGAAAGGAGAGATCATGTTCGACGATGGCGCAATAACGCAATTTCTGCGAGAGCACGACGACACCCAGTTCATTCAAAGCATAGCCCAGACTAAGCCCAACGCCACCATCCTAGTGGTACAAACGGGACTCGATGAGAAAACGTCAAGAATTGTCAACGACTTCACTCGACCTGATGGACAGCCTCTGTATTCGCAGCTTGTAATCGCAGATGCGTCCTCCAGTAAGGTGAATGATTTCAAAGAGAGATTGAAGGGAGTTGCAAATGTGAAGTTCTCTGCCTTGAATCTGAATGAGGAATTTGAGGAACAGGGGTTTGGAAATGAACAATTTGATCTCATCATTGCCATGGACATCATCCGGACGACCAATAGTATTCGAAAAAGCCTGAAAGCCCTTCACCAATTGCTACGACATAATGGTCGGTTGCTATTGCAAGAGCCTCGACCTGGACTGCTGTGGGCTAAATATGTCCTAGGCACAATGCCAGGTTGGTGGTCCCACGCTAAAGATCCAAGGCGTGTCGTAGAACCAATCATCAGCGCCGAGGAATTGAGGAAAGAGCTCTCAGCAATTGGATTTTCTGACATTGACGAGATAACACCAACTTCGGGACATTGGATCAACAATATTTTAGTGGCGCGTCCACATCCTGCTAAGACACCAACCAAAAGAGTGACCTTGTTGGCATGCGAAGGTTATGCATCTGAGTCTTGTCCTATCTCAGAAGAGCTCAACGCTCGAGGCTATTCGATTGACCATCGTACACTGGGACAGACACTTCCGCCAGGTCAGGATGTTCTTTCTCTTCTCGAAGATGAGAAGCCATTTTTCGAAGACATTGACGCAAGGAGACTTAACCAGTTCAAAGCATTGCTTCGCGGTCTTGGCAATGACGGATTGTTGTGGGTGACACGACCCTCTAGCGTTGTTTGCTCCGACCCAAGATACGCCCAGGTCGTTGGCTTAGCGCGATCGCTACGTTCTGAGATGGCCATAGACTTCGCGGTGTTAGAGACAGACAAGGTTGTCTCTCCAACAGGGGCCAGTGCGGTGGCCAATGTACTCGGCAAATTTCAAACGAGACAAGACGATGGTGTGCTTGGCCCGGATCTTGAATATGCCATCCATAACGGCCAGACACTCGTCAATCGTATATTCCCGTTCTCCCTTGAGGAGGAGTTGCTCCTGTCGCAAGACCTGGACGAAGCTATATTGACTCAAAAGTCTCCAGGCCATCTGAATTCGATCACTTGGTCTGTTGCATCTCCATCTACGCCGAAGAATGACGAGATCGAAATTGAGATATTTGCTACAGGGTTGAACTTCAGAGACGTCCTGGTTGGCATGCAAATTATTCCTGGTAGCCATCCGACGTTTGGCTACGAAGCTTCTGGCGTCGTCCGCCGTGTAGGGCCTAGAGCAACTCGGTTTGCTGCTGGAGACCGTGTGGTTACTCTCGGAAGTAATCTAATGGCTACAGTGACGACAAGACCGGAGATTTGCTTCGAGAAACTACCTGAGAATGTCAGTTTTGTGGAAGGTGCTTGCGTTCCTCTAATCTTCGCCACCGCGGTATACGGCCTTCGCGACATTGGGCGTCTCACCAAAGGACAGTCGGTCTTAATACACAGTGGTGCAGGCGGTGTTGGTCTTGCTGCTATCCAGGTAGCTCGTATGCTTGGTGCTGAGATTTACACCACTGTTAGCAACGAGAAGAAGATACAGTATTTGATAGACACATACGACATTCCACGAGATCACATATTCAACTCAAGGGACTCTACGTTTGTAGATGATATTCTACGCGAGACTGGTGGAAAAGGGGTAGACGTGGTTCTTAATTCGCTTGCCGGAGAACTTCTGCATGCAACTTGGAAATGTGTTGCAAAATGGGGTACCATGGTCGAGATTGGGAAGCGCGATCTTTTGGGTAATGCTCGACTTGATATGGGCCCCTTCCTAGAGAACCGCAATTATTGCTGCTTTGGTAAGTGAGTATACAGAGTGCAGATGGGACATGACTAACCTTGCGTCTTCACCTTCCCAGACATCGATTTGATGAGTAAAGAGAGACCTCATCTGCTGAATCAGCTTCTCAAGTTCTCCATGGACTGCTTTGCCCAAGGCCTCTTCAAGCCCATCCGGGTGGATGAAGTTTTTGCGGCTCCTCGCATACTTGACGCTTTCCGATATATGCAGCAGGGCAAACATATTGGCAAGATCGTCATTGAGGTCCGCGAAGCCACAGGAAAACCTTTGCTCGAAGAAATCGATACTACACAGAGGATAGGCGCTGGGCTGGACGGAGCATCTTCATATCTCCTTGTTGGCGGTCTTGGGGGACTAGGCCGCTCCATGTCAGTATGGTGAGTATTCCCTAGAAGGCACATGTAGTTCACTCACTGAATCATGAATTGTAGGATGGCGCAACGTGGAGCCCGGAATTTCACTTTCTTGTCTCGTAGTGCGGGCAGTGGCGCACATGATGCCGACTTTGTCACCGAACTTGAGAGCATGGGCTGCACTGTTCAGCTCGTCCGTGGTGATGTTACCAACTCCGAGGATGTTGCGCGCGCTGTGAAAGGAACAGTCGCACCATTGCGAGGGGTTGTTCAGATGTCTATGGTCCTTCGTGACCAGATGTTTGATGGGATGAACATCGCGGACTGGAATGCTGTTACGCGCCCCAAGGTTCAGGGCACATGGAACCTTCACAATGCCACGATCGCAAACGGATGCGAGCTCGACTTCTTCCTTTTGTTTAGCTCGCTCTCTGGCATCGTTGGCCAGGTCGGTCAAGCCAACTATGCCAGTGCGAACACGTTCCTAGATGCATTCGTGCAATATCGCGCCAGCCAAAACCTCCCGTGCACAGCCATCGATCTTGGCGCTATGCAGGGTGTTGGGTATCTTGCAGAAAATTTGGAACTGTTGAAGAAAATGCAGGGCACCGGGTGGAGTGTTGTGAAGGAGAATGAGCTCTTAGGCGCCCTACCTCTCGCCTTCATGTCTCAAGCCATACGCCGACAGCGCAAACAAAACACATGTATTGGCGACACCTTCCTACTTGGGCTAGTTCCAACGATTCCTTTGAATAGCCCAGAAAGTAGTTCTCGCCTGAAGCGCGACGTTCGACTTGCTGTCTATCACAATATGGGCAGCAGCAGCACTGGGTCCGTTAGCTCGGCAGCCAATGCCTTGGCTGCATTTCTCGCGAGTGTTCAAAAAGATCCAAGCCTCCTAAGGTCTTCCGAAGCCGTGGAGCTACTTGCAATTGAAGTTGGAAAGAAGCTGTGCAGTCTAGTCCTGTCAGACGACAGCGATCTTTCCGTTTCCACTAATATGGCAGATCTTGGTTTAGACTCTTTGGTAGCGGTTGAGCTGCGCAGTTGGTGGAAACTGACTTTTGGGTTTGACATCAGCACTTTGGATATTTTGAGCTTGGGGGCGCTAGAGGCTGTGGGCAGACGTATCGCTGACGAACTCATTACAAAGTATGGCGTTTAGGCAAGATGGCAATTCTTTTCTTTGGTAGCATTTTTTACTTCCTGTGAGTTCATCGAGGACTCTCTTGATATTATATATGCAATCCAAATATCCTCGTTCTAATGCACAGATACATCCATTTATATACCCGCCTTTGTGGTCAGTGTTGGTGAACCCACCATCCTAATTCGTGGATTCGGTTTGGTCAGAGGCCTTCAGATAGCGCATCTCTTCCGTAAATGGTATTACAAACTTAAGAAACTGAGCTATGGGCTGAATAGGTTGCACGATTGAAGTTTTGGCTAATTTACATTATTCGTATTGATATTACCAAAGATATGTAACATACCTTTGATTATATTCTTTTCCAATAACTGGCGTTCTGTGAGGTATGTATTTGTGCGATGGTTAGGTTTCTGGAAATGCTTATTGCACTCGGGCGGCAAGAAACTGCGGCTTGGAAATTGAACATGGAGGTTGGGATGCACATTGTGAAGGGATTGAGGGAGTATATGCATTCACATGACGTATTTCAATTATTTGTAGATCATAAACCACTAATCTTTCTCAAAGCTGGAACACCTCTCATCAATTCATTGATGATTTCATCCCAGACTAATGCTTTTAGTTTGATTGCGTTATCACTGTACAAATTGCGGTAAGCCAAGGCGCGGTATTCGTCTTCTTCTAGTAGCGACTGAATGTATTTCCCCTTAAAAGAGTTCTTAATCACAGTGACACCGGGAGTGAAGTGTAGTGCTACTTACGTGCTCGAGCTCCGATGTTCGCGCCGCTGTAACATAAAACCTTGCACCGTAATCCGCCGACTTCCCAAATATTCCCGTGTATATGGGTACCGCAAACTGCATAAGAAGCGATTTCTTTGAAATTTCGCGTCCAAGACTGGTGAAAACGAATCCGGGACATACTGAATTGACTATTACATCTGGACTGAAGGTTTTTAGCATGATACTGTGGTTGTAGGAAGCATCAAGCTCCCTCACTTACATTCTTTTTGATCCCAGAGCCCGTTCGCAGATTTTCTCCACAGCATATGTCAGCAACAATTTGCTGTTGGCGTAGTTCGGTTCTGTTTGGTGTGCTGGCCAATTTTGCCGGTCGCTGCAATGTCGAAGTATGCCTTCTTGAGAAGCCCATTGGTCCCATTCGTGGATGTCTGGGTCGATGTGATCCCGGGATGTAATGAAAACAAGATGAGGTTTTTCAGATGCACGGCGCCGTTGTTTCCTCATCCATTGTAATAATAGAAGCCCCAGGAGCGTAGTGCTGAGCGTATTGATCTGCAAAGTCTGTTCCCTAATGAAACATGAGTGAACAAAAACATAGATCTAAATTCAGGCATAGACTAACCAGCCTTCCGGACTCTGCACGTATTCAGCATTGATAAGGCCAGCGTTCAAAACGGCAACGTTGAGCCCACAGCGCGTTGCCAGATTCGCCTTCAGCTGCTGAACAAAAATCATGCATGAGTCGTACCGGCTCATATCGAGTTCAAAAACATGGATTCTGTCTTTATCAACAATTCCCGCGCGCTTTTCCACTTCCTTCCGGGCACTTTCTCCTTGCTGTAGACTCCGTGAAGTGAGTACTAGACTTGCACCTAGCTTTGCAAAGTGTACTGCTGCCGCTAGACCAAGACCCGCTGTTGCGCCTGTAATCAATACCATCCGGCCTTCGAATGATTTTGGGGGAGGAAGGGGCTCGGGCCAAAGTTTGTCCCGGAAGCGGCGGAGGATGACAGGGCTCATCGCTGTCTGCTGGGATATGACCACAGGATGCAAACAGTATTTGTCTTATTATTACTGCCTGTCATGCACATAGTACAGTGATGGGTCGCAGGCGTGTGGTGACAGCAGGAGCTGTACTGTCAGCCAGGCCTAACCTCATCAAGCAACCGGAGAATATGCGAGGTCAGACAGCCTAGAATCATACAACCTATTAGTCCGATTATTTGCATAGCCGTATAATAATGAGTGCGTGAGGTATCAACGTTGCAGCAAGAGGTCAGAAATTACATGAATTATTTACGAACAGTTCCAAAACTGAAGAAATAAAGCAACGCCAATTCTACCAATCCACAAGCAACAATGGAACCAAAGTTTTTCACCGAAACATTCCACATCACGTCGAATGAAGGGAAACTTGCTCATCGGTACATTGGCTGCCGTTGGAGACACAGTGCGAATGGGCCACATTTTGGTGCTCTCGATCTGCGTCTGCGTCTGCTCCCCACCGGGCAGGATGGTTTTTCTGTGAATGCTACTGGCACCGCTCTAGAAACCTTAGTTCACCACATTTGGAGTGATTTGCGCGACACGGAGCAACCAGATACGGTTGAAGTGGCGGTGTCGATAATCTTGGTCCCTCATGAGCGCGATGGGTATGTGTGTAGGAGCGATATCCTGCATCTCAGAATGGGACAATCACCATATGTTCAGCGCGTCATCACTTTCATGGAGTGGAATACGCAACTGGCGAGAGTTCCAACCAGCGCTGATGCCACCAACCGCCTGCTGGTACTGCTTCCCTCTTCTCCTGGCGCCCTGCTGCTGAAGCGTACACATAACGAAGCAGCGCTGCAGGAAGATCTCAGAGCACGCCTCTCATTCAACTGGTTGCTTTCTACCAAGCCAGCCGCTCGTCGAGTGGCAATGATCTCTGGGCGACCGTTTCCAGATCGAAAGCGCCAGATTTATACGGCCCAGGGTTTCATCGCTGCTGCACATTCGTTGGGCATTTCACTCGTAATCGTCGACAGTCCGGGGCATTGGCTGGAGGACAGTGCCTATCAACATCTCCGTGAAGAGTTCGTTCCTATGGATATGGACATCAATCGCTTGGCCGATCTACCACATCGTTTATCAGAAGTCTTGAAAAACAAATTCTTAGACGGTATTGTTACTTTCTGGGATTCATACGTTGTTGCGACGGCTGAAGCGGCAGAGCTTCTCGGGCTTCCAACAGAATCATCTATCGCCCTACGACAAGCGCACCTCAAACACGAAATGCGTAGGCTCGTCAAACAGCCCAATATCCAGGCTGTCACACTCGATAGTCCGACGCGACTGGATGATCCTGAACTCTCCGATACACTTCGTAGTCTGCGCTACCCCTTGGTTGTGAAGCCATGTCGCGGCGGCGCTTCCGAAAGCGTCAAGAAGGTAATGGACGAAGCCAGCATGCGAGATGCTGTAAATCGAGCTTTTCAGAACGGTTTTTGGGATCCGTCTGTTTCCATGGTCTTGCTCGAAACATACATCGACGGACCCGAGCTTGACGCCAACTTTATGCTCTGGGACGGCGAGATCCAGTTTTTGGAAGTGACGGACAGCTATCCTTGCGCGGCCGATGCGAGTGATGCTACGGTTGCCGACCATTTTTGTGAGACGGTACAAATTTCACATAGTCGATTGCCCCCGGACGAGATCGACGTTGTTCGCACTTCTTTGCATCAAAACATCTTAGATTTGGGATTTCGCTCTGGCGTCTTTCATCTCGAGGCACGTATGCTAAACTCAGCAATGAAGTACCAAGACAGTCACGGTGACGGAATTCCTGACCTAGACTGGATTACCACTGCCGAGAAGAATCCCTGCAGAGACGTCGGTGTGTTTCTTGTCGAAATCAACGTCCGCCCGCCTGGTCCGGGAGGCACATGGGCGGCATTGTTTGCTTACGGCGTTGACCAAGCAGCATTGCACTTTCTCCGCGCCATCAACGATGGTGAGCGATTCAAGTCCTTGTCTCATCCATATGGATTCTCTACTGGCAGTGCCGGTGGCGGCGGTGGTGCTCAGTACTGGGTGGGGCAGTGTATGATTCCCATCCACCGTAACAATGTTTACGTACTTGAGGATTTGTGGGAGCGAGTTTACGAAGTTCTACCTGAGGTTGAGTCTCATGTGACGAGGGCTGAGATGTATGCCGTGCCAGGGACAACTGTGTCTATCAACAAGCGGAGTGTAGGGTGGATTGGTTATGTACTGGTCTACTCGAGACAGAGTAGGCAACATGTCTTGCAAATGTATCACCAGCTAGTTGAGACATGTAGAAAGGTGCTAGACGGAGAAGTGTAGGTACGATTTCATAAGAAATGCTGACTCTGCCTCATTTGGATAAGAATCACGCAAGGTTACGTCAATCACTACCATATCATAGAATTGCTTAACAGTTTTGACAATTTCACGGCTCACAATATGCTCGACTTATGCTTCTATCAGGCGATGATATGTATACTAAATACATGAGTCGATTCATTCTTTGCAGGACAAGCAACGTTCGTGATAGACAACGTAGCACAAAGAGCAGTTGGTAAAAGTTCAGTGGAAATGGTAAAGAGCTCTCAATAATACCTATCTCAAGACATGAAAGACAAAAGCTGACAGTAGATTGACAGATGTAGAACTTAGCATTTGGCTGCTGGAGCCCTATTCTTGGCCACGTACCCAACATGCACATTTTCCCTCTCCATCATGCCGGTCAGAACCTGGGTAGCCGGATCCAGCGAAGCAGGGTCACGGAAAACATTGAACTTGAAGTCATGCCACTCTTTCGCTGACCAAATTTTCCCTGTCGCATCACGAAAGGGAGTGTTGTCAGCAATACGCAGGAAGTAAGCGATGCTGTAACGATCTTCTTCTTGTTTTTGATTAGGTGGAATTACGCGATGAACCGCTGAAAGTAGCTTCCGGTTTGAAGAGAAATGCAGACTATCACCCACATTAATGACAACGTGGTTAGGACGAGGCTCCACGAAGGCCCAGGTCTCTTGATCTGGAGATAAAGCCTGCAGCCCCCATTGCCCTGCAAGCAAGAACGTGAGCGACCCAATGTCTGTGTGCTTATTGTGTCCTAAGCCACTGCCTTTCATCTCGTCGTGCTTAGGATACCGCAGCATTGTCAAGTTGCTGAGTGATGGGATACTGTCGCCGTGGAAAGCTTCGAAACGTTGGCCGCCCTCCAGACCCAACTCGTTTGAGAGTTTTTCCAGCATCATCAAGGTGATAGAATGGGCATTGCGCGAGAATTCGAAAAATAAGTCGCTATGGGCTCGGGCGGTGGCTGTCGTCAGATCAGTCGAGCCTTTGAGGAGTTCGCGACGGGATATCTTGAGAGATTCATATCCATCAACTGTGTGTGGGCGAGGACCGACTTCGTTTCCCTGAGGTTCGTAACCGTAATTATCGCTTTGACGAGCATCTAGCATCTTCACTTCCAGCGGCTGTTCGAAGTAGTCTTTGACTGCGGCAAGCATCTCCTTCCATTGACGACATAGAACACCATCACTGCTCACATCAAGGTAAAAGAAACCATAGGAACAGCAGGCTTCTAGCAGCATCTTGATTTCCAGTGCATTGTTGGACCGGAGAGCGTCCAGACGGATTGTTGGGAGAGTGAGCAGAGGAGAGGGCGTAGCGGTAGCGGCCATGTTGGGATTTAGGAGGAAGTGATCAATGTCTTTGAGCAATCAATTGTAATGATAATTATGGTTGTTATAATTTCAATCTTCTTTTCATGCCTACATGAATTTAAGCTCCTGACAAGTTATGGTCCTTCAGCAGGGTCGGAAGGACTTCAATCCGCTAGAAACCTACGAAGGTTCTTGGCGATAGCATGTCTGCATGGGGATTAATCCAGACCGGGACGTAGTTCCACCGTGCTGTTTGTAGTTTTATGCGAGGTCAGCCACCGATGTCAGCCATCAGGAGGCACTTTTGAGGATATGACCATCTAGCTTAACACAAATTCTCACTTCATCACAGAAGATTGTGGGAACAGGAACACTCCATCTTTCTACGACATCAACCATGATAAATCACTCTACTGAACCTCTTGCAGCCACGATCGTCGAAATAGTGGATGACTGGGCCGCAAGAACTCCGGCCGCAATCGCTGCCGAGTTCGAGGGCGAGTCGATCACTTATGCTGAGCTGCGAAGTGCTTCGCTTCATGTCAGTCGAGCGCTACTATCAGCTGGCGTTCAACCACGCGATAAAGTGCCACTTCTAACAGATATGTCGCTTGAGATGGTCCCTGCTGTAATGGGCATTCTGCGAGTCGGAGCATGTTTCGCGCCTATGGATGTGGCTGCCTGGAGCCGTTCGCGCATCGAAGCAGCCATGTCAGAGCTTTCCGCACCCATGGCCCTTGTTACCAACCACCTTCCTGGACTACAGCTACCCACACTCACGGTAAACTTCCAGAAAAGATGGCTGCGTCAGCCACTTGATGATAGGGATGGACTGCTCAAGAGGCTAGACGGAATTCGAGCTGGGTTCCGTACTGATTATCTTGCTTGGATTATCTTTACGTCTGGTACTACAGGGAAGCCGAAAGGTGTCATGGTTTATCACAAAGGCATAATGGCCTTGGCACCAGAATTTTTAGACTTCGACAAGCTGGAGCCCGATGTAGAACGACGCGGTGTACGATGCTTACTGGCCACGTCGGTTGCGTTCGACGGGTGCCAGGCAATCATCTGGGGCAACTTAAGAAAGGGCCGGGCTCTAGTGATGGCTTCACCGTCCAATTTTCACGAAGTTGCTGCCACGTGTGAAATAGTAACTCTTACCCCTTCAATGCTGGTGGCCTTGGACCCCGCGGGACCTTACGAACAAGTGCGCGTACTGTTTTTAGGAGCTGAGGCGCCCTCAAGGGATATCTACCAGCATTGGATCACGCCTCACCGAAGAGTCATCAATACTTATGGACCGTCTGAGACCACTTGTATCATCAGCATGAAAACCCTCAACCCAGACGAAGAGCCGACTTTGGGGAAGATCATGTCGACTGTCGAAGTCGTGCTCGTAGATTCGGAGCTGAACGAGGCTGACGATGTTGGCGAAATCATGATTTCTGGGCCCTGTCTAGCAGCCGGCTATCTGAATAATGACGAGCTTACGGCGAAGAAGTTCATAACCTGGAAGGGGCAAAGGTACTATCGAACTGGGGATCTTGCACGGAAACGCGAAGACAAAGAGCTCGTATTTATGGGACGAGCAGACTCGCTTGTCAAGAACCGCGGTTTCTTGATCAACCTAGAGACGGAGGTCGAACCAGCGCTACTCAGCTTCGATCCTGTTCGGGTAGCCGTTGCTTTCAAGCTGCATGATGGACGACTTGTGGGATGTGTTCAACCAGCCACTGTAGATGTAGAGCAGCTGCGACAATTCCTGAGGGAGCACTGTGATCTGTTCATCATTCCCGACAACCTGGTTGCACTTGACAGTTTTCCGCTCAACGTCAACAATAAAACAGACCGCAATGCACTCAAAGCCCAGCTTGAATTGAGTACAGCTCAAAATTGTGAGGTTGATGACACCATGGGAGTCAGGTATCAGGATGAGTACGATGCATTGCGAGTGGGATTTACACAGATTCTCCACGTTCCGTTCCAGCAGCTGAACGGAGACTCTTCATTCACTGCACTAGGAGGGCATTCTTTAGCAGCCATACAACTTTCCAATTTCTTGAAACAACACGGAAACTTCCTTGTTCCGGTTCAAATACTTCGGTTAGATACGATCGCGCAACTGGAAAAAGGGATCCAGGACAACAGAGCGCATGAGGATCTTGGCAAGGCAGGGCTAGAAGGGTCATTGGACGAAGGGCTCACGCCCGTAACCGACGTGCAGAAGCTGCTCATTCGACGGTCGTTACAGGATCCTACAGTGTGTTCACTTGTCGGTGTAGCCACATACATTGGAAACGCTGAGCTTATGCCAACGGCGAACGAGCTGCACGCTGCTATCATCACTGCCGGCTCAGCTCACCAGATTTTCCAGACTCGCTTCGATTTATCCAACTTCACTATGAACGATCTTGGGCGACTGAACCTCGACTGGCGTGAGATACACGTCCCCTGTGTAGCCGAGTTTGATGCTGCCTGTGTGGCGTGCGAGGAGCGGGCATGGAGTGAAGTGAGGGAAGCAACACAGGCGAATGTTGAAGTGCCACACTGCCAAGTCACTTGCGTCTTTGTCCCAAATCGCAAGGCTGTGGCTCTTGTGACGAACATGCACCATATTCTGACCGATTTCTTTTCGACCGCGCTGTTTTGGAAGGATGTCGAGCGAGCTCTAGCTGGCGAGCAAGTCCCACGAGGTCCACAAATACAGGAATTCGCACGCTTTCTCCATGCATACAAGAGGGACAATATGGAGCGGGCGCGCATGACATTCAAGAACATCCTCGAACGCTTACCGGTAACGGCTGTGCTACAGCCTCCCGCTCCCCGTGGACTCCAGGATGCGCAGAATACACAGCTTGGGCTAGTCCGGTTCAACTCGCACGTTACTGTGACCAAAGCGGAGTTGAACCAGGCGGCGCGCAGTCATCGTGTTACCGCTACAACACTAATCTATGCCGCCTGGTCGCTCTTCCTAAGCAGCTTCACAGGATGGGATCGCGTGGGCTTTTCCGTCAGCCTCTCCGGGCGCACCATACCCTGGCCAGAGGCACAGTCTGTGCTGGGCTCACTAGTCAATAAGGGCATCTTTGCCACTCACCTTGCACCAGAGCTCACGGTGAATGAATGGCTCACCGACGTGCACAAAACAACGTTGAACCTCATTGAATTCGACGGTCTCACATGCGGGCTCCCGGACTCACTCATGGCGGACCCTCGTACCAACACCACCAACGTGCTATCCTTCCTCGACGTGCCTCAGCCGTCGACTAACTGGAGTTTCCGTGAAAAGCAGGGACACAACTACCTCATGGACTGGTACATCTTTGGAGATGGAGAAGGAGGGGTAAAGACTCAATTTGAAGTCCAGACACAGCGTGTTGACTTTGCCTGGGCGAAGGATGTCTCAAGCGTACCTGGGCAGTTCCTGGACCAGCTGGTTCATGCAGCACCTGAGACGAATGTAGGCGATGTTCTGAATTTTTTGCTTCGTGCTGGCCAGTAAATCTTTATCCTATGGTCATATATAAGCCTTAGTCCTCGTGAGAATTATAGCTGTTACGAAGGTGCATTCTAGAAGCTTTACACACATCCAGTGGTCCGAAAAATCTTTAGCAATCTGGCACGAATGTGTACAAAGCGGGTGTTTTAGTCCCATTTTTGTCCCGTAGAACCTCTTCTTACGTGTACACGTGTGTAATAATTCCCAATATCGGGACGATCACTACTGCTACGGAGTATCCACAATAAACTATGACTTCAAGTGCTACTCGCATTACATTACCGCCCAATTATACCCTCGCCCCCTTAGACAAACCACGCACTCTAACTGCAGGAACACAAACGTGCCTCCTCCTCCCTAATTCCCTAACCCTAACATGAAAACCCCCAATTCGACTTCTCTAAATTATAATCGAATTGAGAGAAAAAATTGATTGCGCATCACGATGATTGGACCTTAGTAGCTCCGATCCCTTTACGTCAAACTCTTCTTTTCCCGCCGTCTATACTCTACCGGCCCTTTACCCACTACTACCACCGCCACTATCTTCTCCTCGCAAGAAAAATTCATTAAAACTGGTGAACGCGCAGACCTAACAAACGTCTTACCGCGCAGCGCTGAGTACTCGTAATCTGGAGGCGACGACATGGTTTTAGCGCAGACGGACGTAAGTTACGGCCGCGACGCGAATCTAATATCGACGAAAGCGATAGCCGGTAAGGGCAATGCTATTAATCTGCTTGAAGCGAGCCCTGCGATACCGGAGCTGTTGCGGCGTGTTGAGGAGGTGGTAAGTTTCTTTTTTTTTTCGTGCTATTGGTGAGGTGTGGAGTTAGAGGCTAATTGCGGGGTTTGTGTAGGTCGTTGGGGAGGGCGTGGATAGGAATGGGACGAGGTCGGGGTTGGGGAAGGGGAGAAAGGGGAAGAGGGTTGAGAGGAATGAGGTGGATTTTGATACGGTGAAGCATGAGATACGTACGCGGTAGTGCGATGTTGTGCTAACGATTGAAATGTTGTTGGAGGACGGGAATAAGGGCAATATTGATGGAGGAGAAAGGTGATTGATTGAGTCATGGAGCAGTGCTCTTGGAAGATGAATACATCTACAAAGTTACATGGAGCCAAAGCCAAAGTGACGTGGGTAGGCACCTTTCAAAAAGATAAGAATAACCTTGGTTGGGAAAATGTCTGAAGGATCGCAAGGATCTTGAAATCAGAAACCAGTGCCGTTTCTAAAGCGTGGCGAGCGGTATCAGACATGGAAAGACGAGTGTACTCTGTTCGACGGCAGCTGATAGCTCTCACTTTGTCGTATTTTCTTCCGATTTTGGAATTGCGGAATGCCTGCAAAGTAGTCCAGCTATGTACAATAGAGAGAAAAAAGTGGGTGAAATAATACATAGCCTTAGAATGCAAGTGTGATGCTAATGTGTGTGACGTGGATCGTATTCCGTGCCGAGCATTCTTGCGGAAATACGAAGTTTATACAAGCCGAGAGTCCGTTTGTCATTTGGCATATGAACGCTTCAAGACGTAGTAAGTTAGTTAGAAGCAGTACGAGAAAAGAATCAGGTTCGTATAGTGTGTCATGCAGCCTTATCGTTTGTGTCTCGAACGGTCAGGACGGGAAAAGGGGAGATTTTCTTTTTTTCTATGTTTATTGCGTGATTGACGATTTAGGTTAAAAGTGCGTTAAAGGTAGATCCTTCCTTAAAGCATGATGAGAACATGATTATGTAGAGTGTTCACCCCATCTCGCCCCCCGGCCCCCTCGATTCGCGCGGCGAAGCTTGGCCTATTACAATTTACAAGGCCTATGCGAACTGTGTACCTAAATTGGATTAAAAGCCCCTTGAATGTCATTGTGAACTGTCTGGTATGTTTTGGGTTAACTAAGCGAATGCGGACGCCATCTAGGCTTTGATCGTCGTTGATATACCGTGGTTGCTATCACAGACATGTACGAGTCAGGAATACGTGTTCGTGTAAGAGAGACGATGGGCTTGGTACTTGGGCATAGTTGGGTGGCTAGATAGCATAACCCTCGTGGAGCCGTCAGTGATGGGCCGTGGCGCAGAGTTGGGCTCTTGGAGCAGAGTTGGGTTTGAAATCTAGTGAAGGGCATTCGTATTGACAGGTCTCCTTGCCAATAGAGGGCTTGGATTATAAGGCGTAGTTTTCCGTGATTGTTTTTTTGCTTTTTATAGATATTCTCAGCGTTTACTCCAAGAGTTTTAGCCGAGGGGCGCCAAGTAGTCTCTTTCTACCAGAGGACCAGAGGTACGGTACTCGGAGAATTATAGAAAATGGTTGAGAGAGTCGATTGATTGATGTAGGTAACTAACTAGCTATCGACGAACGAGGGCATACTTATATATGTATGCCCCAAGCAAACGCACGAGGTCACATGACTGATCACGTGACAGGATTCCATCCAACAAGAATTACACATTGTACATTGGACATTGTAGACCGTTAGCTTGGGTCTAGGTTCTTGTTACAGAACCAATTTACATCCTCGCTTGCATGAGCAGCATGTTCTGTTGTTTGTAGCCTCGGCTGTTTCATAGCCCCTGGTAGAAGACATTGACTCGTGCAAACTGCGCGTTATCGCAAAAAATACCTGGAAACGGCGTGGCGTGAAGCGATTACATTCCAGTGGCTGACGGTTTTACGACGTAGCGATATGAGCACGCATACTTAATCTGGTGTCCTATTTGACGCTTCCCGCTCTCCATAAAATTAGGTCGCTGATATGTATGTCACTGCTATGCAACTACACTCTATCGAGCGATTTCCCCCCCGGAAACGAGCCGAATACGTTAGCGACAAGGAAGCAGACCAAGCTAAGTGACGAACGCCACCAACAGACAGATTCCAGCGAGGAAGATAAAGTTTTAGATTCTGAAATAAACGGTCAAATTACAAAGTTAGATATCTATCAATGTAAGGCCTCCAGAAGGCCCACCGTTCATTCGCAAATACTACCCACAAAAATCACAAATCGGCCCTTTTTGCTTCTCCAAAATCAGGCCAACCATGGCGATGCCCCTCACACCAGCTCAAAGAGCGTACCAGGAAGAACATATCCATGAGGATCGAAGGCCTATGATTTTTGGCATGCATTCTGGGTTTATGGTCATTGGCATTGGGTCGGTGGCACTGCGGTTCCTCTCGCGCATCAAGGTTGGCGCAAAACTTGGTAAAGACGACTGGCTTATTCTGATGGCAGCGGTAAGTCCATTCATTCCGTTCTGTACGTTCCTCACAACCATGTCTTCCATCAAAAGGCGGATATGGCGAACAAGGCCGCGGTGATTGTAACCGGAGAGCGTGCGAAGGCATCTGCGACGTGCTCTGTCTGTCTTTCTCTCTTTAGCGGTCTTCAAGATTTGCTCTATTCCTGTGGAAAAAATCTGATTGAGTTATAGGTTTGCCTCGTTATCCAGGCAGTCACTTGCATGATCTACCCGAAGTTCGGCTATGGCAGACATATTATTCTCATGTCAAAATCAGATATCCCGGGTATCGTCAAGGTTGACATCCTGTGGTTGATATGAAATTGCTGTGGCTGATTAATTGTTCTGCAGGCCGATATTTCAGAAACTATTTCATATAGTACTATGCTTATGCTCACAAAACTATCGATTTTAGCGTTGCACCATCGAATCTTCAGTCTAAAACGCGGATGGGTTCCCCTGCTCTGGGTCTTCGCCGTGTTTGTGGTGGCACTCGGGATCACACAACCTTTGGTCTTCATTTTTAGTTGGTAATTATCATGTCCTCACCCGCCATTGAAGAGGCTAAGCAGTATTAGCGGAGAGATACACTGGTCGTGGGAGCACCCCAATCTCCCATCGAGTATCCTGATCTGGAGCAACCAATTCCTAACGAAAGGAGTAATCGTATAGCCGTCATCTTACTCGGGACAATCCATATTTGCACAGATTGGCTGCTCTTATTCCTGCCAATTCCTGCTGTATGGAAACTTCAGTGCAGCAGACGTACCAAGCTTCTTATCTCCTCCTTATTTGCTCTCAGTGGGGCTGTGTGCATTATATCGATCATCCGCGTCATTAAGGTTCATGCATTAAAACGCATGGACCCGACATGTAAGAGGTCCTTTCTCTTTGCATCTCTTCGACTATACATACTTCTCCCATGTATTTCCATTCTCCACTCACGATGACGCTAATGTGAATTCAAAAAGGGGACTTTGCGCCTGTGCAAGAACTTCGCACTGTTAAAGGAAGTATCGGTATATTAGCTGCCTGCATGCCAACGGTATATTGCCTTTTTTTTATTACCTATTTGCCCCCGACTGAAAGGGAAGACGCGGATCACAAGGAATTGCGCTAACTGTTACTCACTTTATTGCAGTGGCGTCCATTATTCCGCTCCGTAGGTGAAGGTGTATCCACTTACTTCACCACCAAAGGTTCTCGTCTTGGTAAAGGATCCGGCTACCATCGTTCAGGCGAAGGCGGATTCTCTACAAACAAAGGCCCACATACATCTATTTCTACGGTACATACCACTCCCGTCCCGGAACAACTCGGCAATAACTCATCCAGACGCTCCGTCAATCTCAATGTCGCTTCGAATTCCTCAACCATTCAAGGTAATTCATAGAGTCGATATTCAGAACTTAGCGAGAGTGATATAAGCGATGACAGCGTAGAGCACATATTACAAAGTAGGGTACCCAATGCTAGGACCGGGGCACCTATAGATGTTAAGTTGAGGTACCTCAATGGAATAGGTATAGGAAGAAGCGATAATGATGCAGTATCTACTATAGATATTAAGGCCAGTGCTGGGATAATTACAAAACCAAAAATGGTTTTTTCCCCGCCTCAATAAGTTGTTCGGATAGAGACCAAGGCTTACGCTAAGGCACTGCCCCTTAAGTATTACACACCTAGTATAACTTTTCCACTTTCACTTTTTTCTGTTCCTTAATTCCATCTAGGATACTTTAAGTATATTAGAAATTATATAGTAATTAAGAATAGGAGCTATCTATATTCTTAGAATAGTGTTTGAAACATATAAAGTGTTTAAACTTAACTAAATAAGTAAGGGTCCTTAAGTATCTATCCTGCTTACTAATATACTACTTTAAACTATACCTAATTCTTATATCTACTATATAAAACGCAATTATAGTAAATAGTATATAAGTAAGTAAGTATTAAGCACTCTTAATAGTAATAACTACCTAGGTTACTTAGGCCTAGTGTAAAAAAGTTATAAAAAAGTTATTTATAAAAAGTATATAGGAAAAAAGCGTATAAAAGTATAGTTATATAATGTATTATATAGGCGCTAAGCTCTAAGAAACTTAGCGCGCGTACCCTAAAAAAAATTAAAAAAAAAAGTTATAAAAAGTAGTAAATGTTACTATATCCTAATACTTATAAATAACTACCTATTATTAATAGATAATTAAATATTAAAGAAGTTATATAAGGTAGGCCTAGGCTAGTACTAAGTAGGTTTATAGAAGTCTCTAAAAGTATATAAAGTTAGTGCTACTAGTAAGTAGACTTTAACTTCTACTACTTTTAACTATCTACTACTACTACTACTTCTTCTACCTTATTAAATAAATTAACTATATCTAGAAGTAATAAAAATATATA